>DWHP01002128.1:0-14881 GCA_018247895.1 Parnassius honrathi | reverse complement strand
AATTAAACGCGATAAAATCCGTAAATAATAGTTTTATTTAATGTGTAGTGTTCGCGTAAATTTAAGAAATCATTAAGATGGATATCAAAAATTTTACTAATGATTTATTTCAATTTACAGATATTACTGCGCTTCGTCGTATCGAGAGAAATATATAGGCAAGTATTCACAATATTTTGATACAAACAAATTATGTCTAATTAGCTATTTTTATTTGATCTCGTGTTCAGTTTTCTTTTTCAATTACTAAGAACCTTGATTGTTTTTCCAATCATCTTTTGTATATAACATCATTGCAATCACCTAAGAAAAAAAACAAAGAGCAAAATTATAGAAGGTAATATTGTATGGATTAACGTACTTACTTTACTTTGTTACTAACTTAGTATAAGTTTTTTAACACACAGATCATAATTTTCACAAATATTTTCAACCAGCAAATATGTTCATTATTCCTTAGGAACTGTTATCCTATAGTAATCTATGTTATCCCATAAATCAGAACATCGTCTATCTGTGTACCGAAACTAATGGAAATTCTTTACGGCGTTTATTCATGACGACATCTAAATATATTCACATTTTTTTACAAATATAAAATATTAGTACTTATAGAAAAACAATCAAAGCTTTTCTTCATATTACGAGAATTTTGTATTTAAAGTTCACTGAGCACAGGGGTCCCCTCATTTCTGAGAGGATTTTAGGGCAAGGAAGTGTCCGCCGCGCTGCCCCAATTTGTGTTGGCGAACTTCACATGTCCTCACGATGTTTTCCTTCACCGCCGAGCACGTGGTAAATCAGCACTTAAAATAGCAATTAACAATTTCATTCGTGCCGGCGGGGATCGAACCCGAGTTACTCGCGTTCTGTTATATTTACAGCGAGTGTTAACCATCTGAGCTACCACGGCTCTGTATTTATGCATTATATTTTACTGCATTATATTCTACTTATTAAAATAGTAAACGACGTGCATGATTCAGCGGCGAACTGGCGGATGATTTATTCTTAGTCATTGGTTCAGGAATTCTGAGAGCCAATAATGTGGTTACAAATTATTGGTTTGTGAGTCTGTAGTCTGTAGTATATTTCTAGCACTTTGTTGGAACTTATGATTATGCCATGTTTTTTAGGCTTAAAAAGCATGCGATACTACTGTATATAAAAAAATACATCCAAAAAAGGTATTAATTAAATATAAAAGTATGGTAAGAAGAATATATTATAATGTTACTATTATAATAAAAGGTTATAAGTTAATATTAACATAGTAAATTTACAACGTTTATTATTAGCATGCCGTCCTTAGTGTCTTAAGAGACGACAGAGGGTATTGAGAGGGAAATGCGACACAGGGAAACAAACCGGGAGATAGGCAGTGGCATCTTCCTAATACCAACTGGGAAATAAAAAATTGCGTTTGCTAACTTACCTGCCAAGCGTAGCAAATATACCTATATAAGAAGTATCCCCGAATTGAAGAATCAATCTATTGGGAGAACTTTAAAAGGCTGTAGTGATAGTGATATATTAGCATCTATACGTTGATAGTATGACTCTGCGAACTTAAAGTCTATTTATTAAAACTTGATAATAATTGAGCTGGCGGCGGCGTGTTCGAATCCCGCACGGAGCGAGTATTTGTATGGCCTAGAAATAATTGTTTCGAGTCTAGATATTGGTCTTTGTGAAATTTATGTACTTATGTTAACTGCCCCACGATACAGGACAAAATCCTAATGTGGAGGTAACGTTATTTAAAAAAAGAAAAAAAAGTTTTGTTATTAATGCGACATTTAAAGTCAAATAAAAGTTTTGTAGTTGCCTCCAAACCATCTGGGCGTTATAGATTTGGGTTTAAAAACTTGTTGTCCTACCATCACAGTAACAAATGGTAAGTGCTTGAGAAAATTAAGTATTAAGTTGAAGTAATATGGTTTAATTTACAAAGTGCATCTTATACGCTCCTCCCGGTGGGTACATTTGCAGGGTGCCTTGCTAGGCTGTAACTGTATTAACTTTAATAATTAAGTCTAATTATTAAAGTTACAACAGTTTCTGCCTATATACGTCCCAACGCTTGGCACAGACCTCCCCTCATTTTGAGAGGGTATTAGGGCAAGAAAGTGTCCACCGCGCTGCCCCAATGCGTGTTTGTGAACTTAACATGTCTACGATTTTTTTTCAAACATGCAGGTTTCCCCACGATTAAAATTGCAAACAACAATTTCATTGGTGCCGGCGGGGGTCGAACCCGGTTTGCTCGCGTACTGTGAAATTTACAGCGAGCGCTAACCATCTGAGCTACCGCGGCTCACTGCTGCCACTTTAGGCGGGTTGAAAACTGCAGTCTTTTTAATTAATTTGGGTTGGGTTGTTATCAAGGAAATGTTGTTGCCCATTTTCTGTTTCCCTTTGTCGCTGCTTATACACGGAAACCTACAAATTGATATGGGGGTAGGAGATTCTTTTACGATTCCACTACACGGCAACTTAATATTATTTTATAGAATAAGGACGACAAACGAGCACACAGTCCATCCGATAGTAAGTGGATGTTTTAGCCCATAGACATCTACATATATCCTCGATCAAGAATCAAAATGCGGATGCGTGGTCATCGTTGTCATCACTGTCAAGTAAGCTGAGATGCCTCGAGCCAGGAGGGTGTACTTATAATTGGAAAAATATTAACTCGAAACACATTTAGTTAAATTGTTTATTACAATATTGTGATAGTGACTGAGTGCATCAGAGAGTGCGACCGAAATTAAATTATAGTAATGTTACAAAGTGAACGCGCAGAATAATTGATAAACAGAACAAAATGACATATTATGACGCCTTCTTAGAACAGAGATAGCATTTTCTATGAAACTGTTTTTAATTAATTTAAATTTTTTAATAAAATTTTATTCAATATATATTCAATATATTATTATAATTTCCATCATATACATCTTAATATCATTCTTAATAAGTGTCAGGTACTCATGATATGTATATCGTTAAATGTGAAATGCACATCATAATAAAATCAGACTATCATCATCGTTAGTGATTTCCTTCATAAATCAACCGATTAATATAGGACTTCTCCAAAGAATGCCACGAAGCACGTTCCAGAGCCAACCTCATCAATTGGCCACCTGCGTGCCTTGTAAAACATGCTTCCTGCACAGCAGTCACTCCCTCTAATGCCTCACTGACACCAATTACAAGTATTTTCTTCCCCATCGGTTCTTGTTTCTTCATCCCCCTTGATCAACGTTCCAAAATAGTCTATTTTAACTAATTAGAATTATGCTTTTTGCACTTCAGTAAAGCCTATATATAGTTAGGCATAAAAGAGATTATTAAAATTGTATATTCTAGACTTTACGTGGTAGAGCCACGCTGAAGCTATATAGTTGTAGCACGAATGGGTCAGCCTGACCGGGGCAGGACCACGCTTTCACAGAATACCGACGTACACTAGCAGCGTAATGCTCCTGGAGCATCCGGAGGAACCGGAGACCCCTTTACTGGAATCGAGGCATTCCATCTTAGTCCTCAGGGGTGACAACGCATTTGCATTTTGATCCTTGAATGAAGATGAATGTGGATATCTATGGGCCACAGCATCTATTTACCATCAAGTGGACTGTGTGCTTGTTTTTCACCTAATGTTATAAATAGAAAAACTGCGGTCACAACAAAGACCTTAAATAAGATGCAAATATTAATTTTCATTACAAAACTTTTACTCTATTAGCAAAAAGGCCTTCCGTTTTTGCCTACTTATACTACATTCAGTCTTTATATATATATACACACACTCTGGCACTGTAATTTTGTCTCGCCCACTAAATTCACCTTGCACCTTTTAAAGTCAACCGTAGCTTATTATTTGTTTCTAAAGCTAGGATGGTAAGTAAAAGGCCATTATAATGAAATTGTCTGTTAGAGTAAGTGATTTATTTCCTTGAGATGTGATTGTACGATAGACCAGTAGTTGTGGAAGCGCCGCGATTATCCCGCCGCCATCTTAAATTATGGACTGTGAGTTGAGTAACTCTGAAAAGTTTTATGCGACAAGGAAGAATAGAAATAATGATTTCTTATATTTACGCGAATACTACACGTTTAATAAAACTATTTGATATGGATTTTATCGCGTTTAATTAATTAATTTTTAATTTCCGATGTTTCGGGTGCTTTACAGCACCTATGGCCACGTATGGTACAGAGATGTTTGACGTCCCAATGTCATAGCACAGTCTCTAAATCCATATGTTTTTATTATACTGTGGTCATCGTGTTAGCCCGGCTACCTTCAGTTTTTGAATATTAATTTTTGGTCCGATCTACGTAGAATGGGCTTACGGTATCTTTAAGTCTATCAGTGGTATGTTTGGGTTTGGATTTAATTTTGTTAATTATAGAATCCCTTGTAGATGGGGCATCTCCCATTCATCTTCTCTATTTATGAGAAATAAAAATAATGATACTGCCACCTGCTTGGGATCCTATAATTAATAAAATTAATCCAAACCCAACCATATCGCTGTAAGACTTCAAAATAGTGTAAGCTACTGCTACAATTTACTATCACGTGGACTTTGCGCTCGTTTATCACCATAATTCTGTAAAAAAAAACTAACATTGACATCGCGACGTCAGTCACCTCGTTCCTCCGTGACCATGGGTGCTGAAAAGCACCCGAATTAAAAAAGATTTAATAAATTAAACGTAATAAAATCCGTAAAAGTAGTTTTAATCAATAGAAAATATTAAACTTAAAAAAACCTCGTCAAAATATTATTCAAATGGTCCAAGTTCTATCTAACAAATAGGGTCGCGCTCGGATAGACGGACGATAATATGTGGTCACTCGATTCTTTTGGCTACAATAGTGGTGAATAAAACTATTTTACGGATTTTATCGCGTTTAATTTTACATATTTTTAATTCCCGACGTTTCGAGTTTCTTACAATAGTAGTTCTAAAAAGACCCCGTGCCTAATTTGCAATGCGCAGAGATTAGAATAACTTAGTACATCTTACCTAACAGTTAATCGGTCAATATAAAACGTCCCATGAAATTAAATGAATGCAGTGATTGTTCTCTTGATGTATAGAGGTGTCTAAAGATATAATTGATAACCTTTCGCCTTCCGAACGTCAGGCTGCGGCGGTAAGCGGCGATTTATTGCACGTGGTCATTTTATATTTATTGTGCGCGGTAGAGGGTTGAAATATTGACGCCATTTGTCGTCGCGGTGGGTGTCAGCAATACAATTAAGTGATTAAATATATTAATAGACCCGTATGGTCTATTAATATAACAATACTGAACTTTCTTCAACTTTCTTATTGCACTAGCTGTGTTTCGCATTTTCATCCGCATATAAATCAGAAAATCACTGATTGATTGATTGATTTATCCGTATAGACAATATTTTGAGTAACATTTTCATGTGGTATTAAAATATATTGGTTCCCTCGGTTCTCATCGGGCGGTTAAGGTTATGCAGCGTTTGTGCGCCGAACCGAGTGTTGAAATATTTTAATTTTACAATATCTCTTAAATTATGTGTCCAAATAACATGCTATAAAAAGCAAAGTTTATTTTCATAAAGTTGTCTTGATGATGAAGTGGTATTTGTTCGTAATGATTAATATGTCTTGTCTTAATATGCCACGCTCATAAACTCAAAAATCACTTTTAATTTTCAATCATTTCTGTCACAAATTACCTAATTGTAGCTTATTTATAAATAATGGGTGTATGTTATCACACTTTACTTTAGAAGGAGTAAAGGTAAATATTTTTGTAGAACATCGTATTTACGTAGTACTAACTATTAAGCCAGTGCACAAAGATAAAGCAGTTCGGGAACGCTTTTTCTTCCGACTTGCTAAACAAAAAATAATATTTAAGGCTAAATGAGAGGTGGAGTCTAATGTTTCCTCATAAATAAAGGCTATCGTATAATTTTTTAAATCGGCCTGGTAATCCCTGAGATTAGCATGTTTAAACAAACAAAAACACAAAAAAAGCTTTCGCTTTATTATATCCTTAATGCATTATTTAGGTATACATATTTATTATATTACAATAATAAAGAGAAATAATTTATCCTTATATAGCATGTAATACACAAATGTTATTTTGATAATATCTACAAAGCTATTGCTTCTTCGAAAATACTAAATTTTTAGAACGTTCATAGTAAAGTTTGAGTCAAATCCCAGAGAGTCGAATTTTTTGAGAGAAATCATGCATCATCACTGAATGTGTGAACACTTTTTTAAACTATCAAATCAGGTATTTGATGTATTAATTGTTATGTACAAATTCATTACTTATTATCGAAAAAGTATTTCAGAAAAAAGAAAGAAAACTTTATTTGGCAAGTAAAATAACAAGAGTATAAGTTAAATCATATTATGAAAAATCGAATTAAAAATTATCAACCAATTAAACTAAGTTCCTATTTCAGCTATCTGCTGCTGTACTTAGCAGTGATTTTCAATTATAATATGCATATGAATTATATTATAGGGGTGTAAGGTAAAATAATAGTGTTGTGGCAGTGTTAGAATATCCAGTATTCCATATCTTCCGTGGACGTCGTTAGAGATGCCAGGGGGATAGTAGAAACGAGGGATGGGCAGCAACGTCTTTCTGATAACTTTTTTTATAGAATAGGGTGACAAGCGAGCACACAGTCCACCTGATGGTAAGTGATTACTGTGGCGCATAGACATCCGCTTCTATCCTCGATTACCAATCAAAATGCAGATGCGTTGTCACCCGTGAGGAATAACATGGAATGCTTCGTTTCCAGTAACCGGTCCGGTTCTCTACACTCACCATACGAAACAAAGCAATATTAAGCTACTATTTGACGCTGGTGTTCTGTGAGAGCGTGGTCCTTCACCGGTCGAGCCTCTCAAAATAATAAAAAGACTGCGTTTATCAACTCGCTTGATAGGGGTAGCCACCATGGCAAAATATCCCCTATTAGACAATCTAAAACAGAAACCTTTTTATTCAATATAGAAGAAGACTGTAAATAATACTTATTGAAAGTCACATTTTTTTAAATCTACCACTGGTTCGGAAAAAAACCTCTGCCTTGGGAATAACCAGCAAGAAACCCAGCCTATTTTTTTTTTAAATAACGGCTTGCAATCATTTATGTTACAATTAACAACACAAAACAAAGTAGAAACAGCTTGGTAGCAGTCACCCTCCCCAAGGGTTATTATCATCCATAAATTCCTTAATATTAAAATAACCCTTTTTATACAAACTTAGTTTAATAAAGTTTTTGAACCATGTGGGCTTACGTCAAATTTTGTATATTTTCAGGAATTTTGTTGTAAAAACGTATAAATCGCCCCAAGAATGAATTACTGACTCTGTGGAGTGGATAAATTAAGTAAACAAATAATACATGAAAAAGATTCGATTATTTGAATATTCTTATCGATTATTCGCCTAACAATGAATTTTAATCATCCAAACACTACAGTACACGTCAAGACGTCAAGTAAAAAAGGTTGATACTGGTTATTTTTTAATGTTTGGCTTTGTTTGAAAGATTCAAATTTAAATTAGTGATAAAAAACCATACACGTTGTAATGAAATATAGATAACTTCATAATTCTTCGGAATTACGTAAAAGGTTATTTTAAATCGTGTGAGTACGAAGTGCAAAGTTATTGCGGAATGATTAATGTGAAACGTCAAAAGGTATTTCTTAGATTTGGTTGACTATAATTATGAAAAATAATTCCATGTTTTTAATTTAAACTTAATTTGAAATTAGAATTCTTAGCCAAACAAAAATATTTTGATTTAAATTGATTGATTTGAAATAGCCAGCCAGTACTGCAGAAGGGCAATTCCATAGGTAAAGACCTGTTATAAAAGTGGAACAATAATTATTGAACCATTTTATTTATACAACTATAACTTTTAGTTTGTTAATGTTTTATTGTATCCTATGAATAAATTTTATCAGAGAAATTACAAATGAGACATAAATTACAGTAGTCGAAAATATGTAGAGGAAAAGAAACCAAATAAGGAATGCTGAATAAAAGTACTACTTATAACAATTTCTGTATACTCGTATTAGTTTAATTTAATTTAATCAGTTAAAGTTAATCAGGGTTAAAATCAATTGCAAATATAAGCACTTATAAAATAACAATGAAACTAACAAATGGTAGATTGTTGACATTATTTCAAACATGCCTTCTAACAACATATTACATAAAAGGAAACGAATATTTAAAAAAAAAGAACATCAACACACTCGTGTACATATTTGATTGGAGTACGTTCATAAACCAATGCACTGATGCATATTTATGAACACTCGGAACTAACGAATCAAATTCATATCACAAGTCAGTGGTTAGCTCCCACTGATCACTAACGAAATATATGCGGAAATACGAAACGTGTGGGAAAAAGCATTTCCTACTTGAATCAAGAGAAGACTATCAAAATATAATAAAAGAGAAAAAACCATATATATTAAAATAATTGGACTTTCACATTCACTTGTCTATTTTAGTATAATATGTGACTGTCTCGTTGGTCAGTGGTCCAAGTGCGACAGCTGATCATGTGGTCCTGTTAGAAACCCAAAATCTGTGATTGGGTATTTATGCCAAAAGTGTTTCACCTCCGTGCCTAGAAAACCACACAAAACCATGTGTGCTGCGCCTGATCTCTCTCTCTTTCGGATTACCATTCCATTGTAGTATGACAGTGAGAAAATAGAGCGTGCACGTGTGCTTACTCGTACACTCGGTGCACTTCAATTGTGCCTGCGCAGATGGTCATGGAGTGGATAATCTTCATCAAGACCGGCCGTCGTTTAATGTGTTATGCAACAAATAACCAAAAATAAAAAAAACGGAAAAATATTGAAGTCCTTTTCAAAAAACCACTGAATTATTGAAGTAATTTGTATTGCGTCATTTCAACGCGCCACCTATTATGGTACGTAAGCATTAAATATATAAGTGAACACCACACAAATAAAAATAATGTTTTATGTTAAAATGTAATCAATTAAAATTTTAGATTTTTATTATATACTTTAACAAATATTTTAAATTACAAAACTATTAGCTGCTCATAATCATCGTCTCCCTCTTTTTTTCGTAACAAAGCGCGAGTAACTCAAGGGGATGTAGTATATTATAAATATACATATCAAAATTGACTGGGTGGATTAATCGAATATTTGCAACTCATTAGAGAAGTACGCTTATTCACTATACCATGCGGTTTCTACGTATATAAGAAAAATACTTTAAAATATACCTTGCAATTATCATGTGTCAACGTTCAGGTTACTAACTCTCCCCTCACATCCAAAATATTATTATATTCGCAGACAAAGCGATTGAAGCGTTATAACGAACGAATGAATATGAATACGCCACGATTGCCGCATGTGTAAACACCATAAATTAATATACGAAGGGAAATTGTCTCACTTTACATTATAATATCCCAATTTATAACATGTAAAACTGGTAGTCAAAGTTCATGCTCATAAAATATAAAAAAATAATTCCTATAAAAAGTAACGCAGATAATAGGAAATTGGCGATGTAGACTATTTACAGGACGTTACAAGACAAAATTATAATTTTATTATCAGCTATAATTTCCAAAATTATCGGCGTATTTGGAAGAAGCCAAGCAGACTACGTCGGTACGAAAGTATTGGTACATTAATATTGGTATCTGACTGACCCGACGTGCTGACATCAGACAATTATATTTTTTGTCATGTAACGCCCTCTAAACAGTTAGTAATCCTTTGCACTTTATACCTAAACATGGGGAAATGATAAAAAAAATCAAAACCGATAATAATCTATAACCAGGACAGTCTACAACTTAAAGCCCCGACAGACGCTAATAAGCGATATATTTTGACACTTTCGTCGCTGTTTATTTTAAAAATATTATGTATGTACGCATCATCATCATCATCATTGTTACAGCCCTTCACAATTCCACTGCTGAACACAGGCCTCCCCCAAGGAATGCCACAAAGCACGGTACTGAGCTACCTGCATCCATCGACTTCCTGCATGTCTTACCAGGTCGTCACTCGCATCAACTCGGGGGTAGCCCTACACTTCTCCACCCGGTACGAGGCTGTTGAGGAGGTTGGAGGAGGCTACGAAGGCTGCTACTTGAGAACCTTTTTTCCCATCGGTTATCAAAGTATCTATATCGAAGTATATATGAATATCGTTATCGGAGTATTTCGAGCTACATGGCCAGCCCATTGCCACTTCAGCTTACTAATCCGTTGGGCTATGTCGGTAACTCTGGTTCTACTGGGTATAGCATCATTTCTAAATTAATCACGCAGAGAAACCCCGAACATAGTCCTCGCCATAGCTCGCTGAGCGATCTTAAGTGTCCTCATACGGCCAGCAGTGAAGGACACATCTCAGATCCATAAGAAATCACTGGCAACACGCACTGGTTGTACAATCTCGTTTTCATGTTTTGAGGTATACCTGAGACGAGAAGATGTGTCGTAATTTCCTGAACGCTGCCTAACTTTGTTAAAGCCGTCGATTGACCTCTCGGCCGAAGTTGGACTTACCGACGCGGACTATTTGTCCGAGGTAAACATACTCTTCAACAACTTCGGGCTTAGTGCTCCCAACCACTACCGGCATAGGTGTGACATGGACTTTACACATGATCTTTGTTTCGTCCATGTTCATCTTAAGACCTATCCGTTGGGAGACACTATTAAGATCATTAAGCACAATGCTTAGGTCCTCCAGCGATTCTGTCATGAAGACTATATTGACGGCAATTCGAAAGTGAGTGATGTACTTGCCATTGACGTTAATACCGTATCCTTTCCAGTACATTAGCTTGAAAACATCTTCCAAGGCAGCGACAATTAAAAATAAAAAATAAAAATATTTTCATGGTTATAACGTCACCCAGTATTACACCTCTCTGCAGTTGAGTTTCGTACTCTGGTTCTGTACTCGGATAGCCATCGAAGCCTAACAGTACAAACACTTCAGCACTTCGATATACCGACAGTCAACTTGGCATCGCTGAATGGACTGTAGCACCGCCCGAATTGCGACGAAATCAAAAGCGTTCTCATAAACCATATACGCAAGGCAAAGTACCCGACTGTACTCTTCGGTCTTCTGTACAATTTGCCGAAGGGTATGTATGTGGCCTATGGTACTAAAGCCTTTACGGAAACCGGCTTGTTCGGGAGGCTGGAAGTCGTCGAGTCTGCGTGCGAGACGATTCGTAACGACTCCTGAAAACAGCACAGCACGTAGACGTGGCTCAAAAGGGAAATCGGTCTATAGTTCGTCAAGAGAGCGTTGTCGCCTTTCTTGAAAAACAAGACCATCGCACTTCCGATCCACGTCCCCGGAGTAGCCGCCTAAGGATAAAATTAAGGAGCTTCTGAAGGATTTCAAGTACCGATTTTCCACCCGCTTTCAGAAGCTCCGCTGTAATTCCATCCTCGCCTGGGGTCTCAATGACGTGTATTCCGAAAACGTTGCTGCCACACGGTCTTCAGCTTCGACAGTTGGTTCTTTCTGGCAGATAGATCTCTGGCAAAGTCTTTGAAGCCTTGGTGCCGTTTCATCGCTTCTTCAATACGAGCTGTGTTGAAGTTGCGTAAGTTCCGCCCGCATGCATTTGGAGATCTGTCTGTTCAGTTGCCTGTATGCTGTCAAACTGCAACTTCATTTACCGTCTAACAGCCATTAAATTAAAAGTGTGATCGGCGAGTTTATGTGTTCTTCTCTTACAGAACTTAACTCCGACCGCATGGGCAGTTTCCACGAGCGTGTCATTCATATCGTTCACTGTATTGCAGTCTTTTAGGTACTGAAAACGGTTTTGTAACTTGACTTGAAAGTTTTCGGGACTTTGCGTGATAAATCTATAATATCTCAGCGCAACTTGTCTATCTCTTCTTTCTGTTCCAGGATCTTCACGTCGGTCCTCAGCGTGCGTGAGTTATACATTGCCAGGTCGAGTCGACATAGGTGGCAGCCGAACCTTCACCGGAGATTCTTTGCACACCTGCCCCGCCGTTACCATGGTCGCCACCGTAGCCAGGAATAACGGACCCCTGGGACTGGAAGCCGTCTCTTCGTAACTCTCACCATGGAGGGATATTCGCCATAGTTGCCACGGTTTGCGAGCGGGTTGGCGACCGCAGTTTTTTTACAGTACTATTACTGTTATCAGGAAGATGCTGCTGCCCATATCCTGCCTGCACTACACTACACGGTATGTATACGCATGGGAAACTATAAACTAATAGAATTTTCCAAAAAACTAAATCTATCCTGTAGGTCAAGGTCAAGGTCAAGGAAAAACGCTAGTGGTTCCGTAATTCAGATGGGCTTAAAACTATAAAATCTTTGCTGAGTAAATACATATTTTTTTTTCAATAACATTTTTTAAAATATAGGGCAACAATCAGTTTTTTATAGTTAATAATTTAAAATATTTGTAAAACAGTAAAACAGGTACTATTTAATTCTAATTTTAAAAATAAATAAATTTTGACTTTGATAACTTACTTATGTCCGTTTTTACTGGCACGATGCAAGGGCGTGGAAGAAGAAAATATCTTGTCCCTGCAGTTTGGGTACTTGTAGGGTTGCACCAGTAATGGCCTCACTCGGAGCATATGCTGAACTGTCTCTAACCTGGTCGAAGGCGGAAAATTATGTGTTTTTAGATGACAATATTGGTATAAAACCTGTAGTTAGTCTACTGCTGCATGTAGATCATTGAGCAGTTGCTGTGAATTAGTCGTAATTACTAAGACAGCTGGAGTATTAACTATCATCTTTGACATGACGATAAATTAAAGGACAACAGAATGTGACATTTTACTATGTCACCTCCTCACTAGGCGGTTCTGAAGTGAACAAATTTATACAACATTTTGTTCAGTCATTAGAGCATTAAATCTTAAATCGCGACTGGCTTCTACTGAAAATATCCTTTGGTAACGGCAATATTTTGTAATTGAATTTTGTCGTATACTGATAAGTTTGGTAATTTTCGTCTATGTAGTTAAAAAGGACATGTTAAAAATATTTGGAAAATCCAAAATAGCACGCCTCACACGCTTATTATGTTAAAAATTAAAAGATATTAAGAAAATAGTGACGAGAATTTTCCCATGAAAAAAAAACAGAATCCGATCGACTTTCATTCATAACTTTTGAACGGTATTGAGCTCAATAACAAAAACCAATAGGTATCATCTTTAGAATATATGGAATATTATTTAATACAATATATCCCAATCTATTGCTCACTTTTCTATTAAACTAGAAGACTCGCCGATGCACAGACCAACAGACGGCAGTCCATAATTTTTTCAATATTTTTTTTCTTATGTAATCTAAAGTCAATTAGAAAACAAACTATTCTTATCATTCAATGTATGTAGTTATTGTAACATTATTAATAATATGATTTTATGTAGCGCCCACTCCCTCACGCTGTGAGGCGGGCAATTCTATGCATTACTGCCACTTCTTACCCTAGCCATTAAACAAAACACAAACGAAGTAGAGCAGTATTGTTTTTTTGTAAATAGTTTATTCTTCAGGGACGGTCTCAAATAAGTTGGAAAACAAATTCCACCCAAACACATCAAGACTACATTTTTTTTTATAGGATAGGGTGACAAACGAGCACACAGTCCACCTGATGGTAAGTGGTTGCTGTGGCCCATAGTCATCTACATCTATCCTAAATTACGAATTAAAATGCAGATGCGTTGTCACCCGTGAGGACTAAGATGGAATGCCTCGTTTCTAGTAAAAAGTGTCTCCGGTTCTCTACACTCACCATACGAAACACAGCAGCATTAAGGTACTATTTTACGCTGGTATTCTGGGAGAGTGTGGTCCTTCCACGGTCGAGCCGACCCATTCGTGCTACAACTATACTACTAATATAACTGCAGTATGGCTCTATCACATATAACATTTACTTGTATTATTATTACTTGCACCATCATTATACCAAGCAACAGTACATTTAATACTACTACTTTTAACATGGTCGAAGAAGCGTGATAATTGCGGCAAATTCTTTCTCAATCTGGCCACTACTGTTAAAGCAAACCAGTGATTGACTACAATCTCATCTTATGGTAAATCGTGATAAAGTTTTGGTTTATCACAGTCTTACCATAACGAAAACGTACTCACTATTGCCTTGATTGCTCCCATATTGTAATCGAGGGAAAAGATCATTCCATTATTTGCTCTACGCATTACGAAAGAAAATTATAATATACTTTATTCTACAACAACGTCACCTACCATGTCCAACTATGCCTATAATGTTAGCGGAAGTGCAAGCGATATGTTGACAATTTTTACGGCAATGTGACGAACGGTGCGGCAGCGCATAAAATACGAACAAACAAATTTTAATTTTTATATATTAGATTATAAGATTATTACAACATTTACAGTAAATTGCATGAAATAGTAGCACAATACTATGGTATTTCGTTCAAATCCGGTGACCTTTTATACTGGTAACGAGATACTACATTTTTTGTCCTTCAAGATGACAAAGCATCTGCATTTGATTCTTCGAAGATGAATGATGTGGGTGTCTATGGGTTTTCTCTATTTATCATCAGGTGAACTGTATACTCGTTTGTCAGGCTTACTTTTATAAAATCGAAAAATAGTAAAGTAAAAGACTTAAAAGCCTCAATATTACAATTACTTTATCTGTTGATTAAACTAATGTGAGTAGATGATTCAAACTGTGTTTCGATATGTTAAATATATGAAATG
>DWHP01002127.1:0-14881 GCA_018247895.1 Parnassius honrathi | reverse complement strand
GAAAATACCCGCTTAATGCAGCTGTACTTTGTATGGTGAGTTGAGTACAGAGAACCTCTTTTATTGGAAACGAGATATTCCATCTCAGTCCTAAGAGGTAACAACGCATCTGCATTTTAAATTATAATGGAGTGTAAATGTCAATGAAGAAGGCATTCAGTCCTTGAATCCTCGATTAGGAAAGAAAATGTAAGAAGGATTTAATTTCTAATCGAGGATAGATGTAGATGTGTATGGGCCACAGCATTTACCTACCATCAGGTGGATTGTGTGCCTGTTTATCACCCATATTCTTTAAAAAATATATATATATTTTTGCATAATTATAATTAAATAATTGACATAATAAACCTGCTGTAGAAGCTAAACACCTTCACAGTAAATAATCCCGGTTACGACATTAAATCATTTTTAAGTGCTTATTTACCACATCCTCGGCGATGAAAGAAAACATCGTAAGGAAACCTGCATGTGAGAATAAAAAAATATACCGAGCGCATGTGAATTCCACAAACACGCACTGGAGCAGCGCGGTGAACTAATTCTTCCGTCACGCTCTCAAAAATAAGAGAAGTAGCAACACGTAAATGTTTAGACTAACGTTACTTGTTTCATACAAAACTTAGACATTTTTATACATATAATCTAAATACGTATAATAAATCTGTAGAAAAATTATTTGTTCAGGATTCACTACTACCGGACGTATTTCCATGAAATTTGGTGTTTAGGCAGTAAATGGGGGCGTATAGCGTATAGGTATCTTTTTATCCGCTTACAGAAGAGTCAACAAGAAGGGTAATGTTTTTATTTTTTTAAGTTTATTGTCATTAGGAGCTCAATAATAAACTTTCTGCTTCTTCCTGTTACTGTCGATCGGACCCTAATTTCATTCCCAAATGGAACTTCAGATAAATCATAATAAAATACACACGGATAAAACAAAGTAGAGCGACAATTAGCTATTACATGAAGTTTACCTGTAAATTTTCCCCACTTTTGTTGTGGTGGTTCTATTAGTCATAAAGAGGATTTAGCTATACGTTACTCACCGCGTAATCAACCAGAAAGGGTTGAATAACGTCTGCCCGGCCAGTTAGTCCTTATAATATAATAATATGTAATCGTTACATAATCGTGTAATATAATTATTTGAATAATAATTAAATCTAAGATTATATAGCAATACAATCTAGTAAGTATACAATTACACAATAAATTTATTGACAATAAATTTAAATGTTTACAAACAGTACTTTATACACATTCAAATTTAAAATGTCATGTGAAGCGACCTGCGAGCTGCTGCTTCGCGATATTCGACCCTGCATTTAACTACCTAAAATTGTTGCATCTATTCGTAAACAAATCTACTGAAACTTATCACTTAACAAAATGGCGCTATGAGACCTTTGAAATAAAAAACCCGCTGGCACAGAATAAACTACATACCGCTGGTCAATGCCTTTCTACGAATTATATGACTGATCCATTGTATTATATTTTCGAACACTATGTTACTATGGATTATATTCGATAATTGGGCTACATCGTCAATATAGAATTTTTCATTCACCGCTGTGATCAGCACTTGAGAAATCTTTGTTCTCTGTGTCAGGCAGATTGGTAAAAGATAACGTGACCATACGTCCCACTTTAGGCGGGACCATCCCGATTTAAAGTTATGTGTCCCGCTGTCCCTACAATACATAAAAATGTCCCACTTTGACAAAGAAAAGCGTAGCATCACGCAAACTCTGTCACCTGTGCCATCATCATGACACCGCGCGCACCAGGTTTGCCGGCATGACCTGACGTTACTAACGTAATTATTCCGAAAACCTACACTTTTGAAGTTAAAGTTACCAAGTGACAATTTTTAATGCATCTACAATAAATCATCAAATAATATAAGTTATTTCTAATTAGTATTTATTTGCTGTTCAGAAAAAAATAAAAAGTCGGCAGCCAGATTTTATAAGATTCTAAGTTCTCATTCTCACTTTTGATCATTAAAATATTCAAACAAATATGTGTTTTATTTTTAAAACTATAATAAAGGCTTCCAGATTGAATTTTGGTAACGGCGGCCATTATCAACGGAGAATAATAATCTGCGCAGGACAGCATTATATTGCCCAGCATTTGAGTTTTGAGCGTTTGAGCATTATATTGCACAGCATTATAGTGCCTCCGGAGGCACGGTGGTGAAACTACCCGCCAACTTCAGTAAGTTAGAAATCAATTCCGGGCTGCTACTGAGAATTTTGTGACAGAAAAACCCAAGAAATGATTCTTGGACCGGTACTCGGGTTTTGAACTGGGGACCACATGTTGTAAACGCAATTACTGATAATTGCGTTTACAACCGTTAGACCAAGAAAGCAGTCAAGTGTTATATCTGCAATAATTTTAAAGGTGTCCCGCTTTAAGGAAAAAATAAATGGTCACTTTAGTCAAAAACGGCTCGGAAAACGTTTGTTCTTTCGTTCTTTGAAGTAACATTTTTTTTCTCATATATGTTTGATATATTAAGTAATTATTATAAATTACATCAAATGTAACAAAAGTGTAGGGTGGCAAAATTCCCTGCACTTTGCGGGATATTTCTGCAAGTTGTAGCCGCCGTTGCAATCTAACATATTAAAAGACAGACAAAAGGACAAACAAACAAAATTATTTGTTCGTTTGTCCATCTTTTATGCGTTCCTATACCATTCATCTGTTCGCAATGAAAAATTAGTGTTTCATTGAAAATTAATGATTGCACAAAGGTTTCTCCTACAGGATGAGATGGATGGTACAAAGGTGCCCTTAGATTATGGCGTTTACTATAAGGAACAAATAAACATAATATTAACTAACGCATTTTGCGAAGCTAGAATATTGTGCAGCTTGAAGAATTTTGTGTATGTAATTTATTTTCTTATTTTTTCTAAGTGAACATGGTAAACGAAATCAATCGGTAAAGTTTCGTATTATAAAAAGTCAGCACGGAAAGAAATAAAAAATAGCCACAAACCTTAATTTAAATAGCATTCTACTAAATTGAGGTTATTCTAAATGCCTCATTGACAAAAATTTCTCTGCGACCCAATCCCTTAATAGGCTGGTGTTATCAGAAAAGGGACATTTTCTCCATTTATTTTTACCATTTTAACATATTTCCTTGTATACCAAGACAATATTATTTTTGAGTGGTCTAAGTATTTTAGATAGAAACTAGTGTTGCCTCTGAGTGGACGTCTGTAATTGAAGAAACCAATAAATGCTTTATATAATAAATAGTGATGCAACGAATACGAATATTCATATTCGTCGAATAGTAGATATTTACTAAATATTCGTATTCGGCGAATACTAATCACGAATTTTTAAAAACTAATATTTTGTACGCAACTCTAATTACTGGCAGACTGAAAACGCGTGTCGTCGGCGCGTAAAAATACGGCTTGTTTATAGGCCCTCAGCCGCAACGATGGGGACTCCCCGGCTCCGGGAGTTTCCCCATCATTATCAACCGTGGATTCGTCGAACGTTGGTTGGTAACGCGTCGGTTTCTTTACTCATGTGATAAAGCCATGCTGCAGTTATATTAGTAGTATATTTGTAGCACGAATGGGTCGGTTCGACCGGGGAAGGACCACGCTCTCACAGAATACCAGCGCAAAATAGTAGCTTAATGCTGCTGTGTTTCGTATGGTGAGTGTAGAGAAGTGGAGACCCGTTTTACTGGAAACGGGTAAGTAATAGCTATATCTATGAAGTACTAGACTTTGCCCGCTACTTTTGAATTCCCGACTGTTATATTTTTACAGATATAAAATTATATCTACAACCCACCAGACAGTAAAAATTCTACCGGATATTTTAAAATAAATATTTAAGGAAATGTTAACAAAGACTTCATATCTCTTTGTCACAGCTCATAGCAGGTGTGCGGACCAGTGACGCTTTCTCACAAGTCAGTTACTGGCCATGGTGTCAATGAAGAGTTCTAGCTCAAATCTTATTGTCTTGAAGTGTGTCCTTTTGAAGGTGAAAGGGTCCGAGGAGAGTACCGCCAGTAAGCATAAATGGTGTGCAGATTCGGACAGTGAAGAATTTCAGGTACTTGGGTCATATGTTGTCGGAGAACCTGAGTGGGGAGTTGGATATTGAGCGTGAACGTAGAGCTCTAGCTATAAGTTGTAACATGCTGGCGCGTCGCTTGCCTCGTGTTCTGAGGATGTTAAGATTACTCTGTTTAAAGCCTATTGTATTAGCTTTTACACCGACCGGACAATTTTAAAAAATCCTATAACATCCTCAGAGTACAGTATAACGATATCACTGCGGTACTGCAGTGCGTCCACAATGTACGCAGGGGCTGCTGTCCCAGACAGGTGTCTCCTGACAATATATTTTATAAACACTGGCAGGGGATGCATCGGACGCTATAGGTGATGAACAATTATTTAAAGTACTATATTTTAACTCATAATAGATTTTAATTTGTAATTTTATACTTCTAATTCGTTGTCTTTGATGCAAAATGTACTTAACATAAGTGGGTTGATACCTTAATAAATAAAGTTTTATTATTATTATTATTTTGTATATATCTATATTCTCCCTATTAAAGAGGCAACTTAAAAAAAAGACCTAATCACACAGGCCGAAGCCAAGCGTGAGCAGGTGCTAAGTGATGGTGTAAGCAGAGGTGACGGATGACGTGGTGAGGAATTTGCGTGTGAGTCGGCAGGTGTTGAGAATGACAACTTTCTGCAGGGTGTGAAGTGTGTGTTGGGGTACTTGCAAGATGTCTAGACTGCGTTGTAGGCTTTTAGGTATGACTCCGGTAGATGAGATAACTATTGGGACTATATGGATGGTTTCTGCTCTCCATTGACGCTTGAGTTCTATAGCTAAAACCAGAAAAACTGCAATTTTTATACTTTTTAAATAAAAATGGCCTGTTGGTAGTTTTAATTATTAAACAATAGAAAATTATCAAATAAATTAGTTTTTTATTAGCATGGCGAGGTATTCGTATTCGCCGAAAAGTAGGTTTGATATTAATATTCGTTAAAGTATTAGGTTTTCGTTGCATCACTAATAATATATCTATCTGAAAGAGCCCTGGTAGCTGTGGAACTAAACACTCGCTGTAAATTTAACAGTACACGGGTCACCCGGGTTCGATCCCCACCGCCACGTACTGATTTACCAGCCCGGCGGTGAAGGAAACATCGTGAGGAAACCTGCATGTCTGAAAAATATTTCGAAGATATGTGAAGTTCGCCAACACGCGGCGCGGCGAACAGCCCTATCAGAAATGAGTGAAGGTCTGTGCCTAACAGTGGGAACTTTATTTATCTAAATCTATGCATAAATTACGTACGATTCTCAAAAATAAATACTATTCCCGTCACCCGCTAAACGAAAAGTTGACCGTAACTTAACGCTAATAGAATTTCCGTATGGGAATAATATTCCACAGTTGATACTGCACAATTAGGGGCTGAACGTATCTACAATAAATTAAACAAAAAAATATTAATCGTGGCTCTATCATGCATAAATGGAACGCTAGCTACACATCGAATCAGTTTGTCAAAAAAACTCAGATTTGGTCTTAGAAACACTAAAATAGGACCATACTCTCACGTAACACCAGTGTGAAACAACTTAATGCTGTATTCTCATGGTGAGAAACGGAGTGTAGAGGAACAACTTTTGACTCGAAAAAAGGCACTCCATCTTAGTCCTCAGGGCTAACCACGCATTCTGCATTTTGATTCTTAATCGAGTATAGATATAGAAGTCAGCATCCAATTACCATCAGGGGGACAGTGTGCTAGATTGTCACCCTTATTCCATAATTCTACAAAAAATAACCACTGTAAATATGTCACAGTAAAATAATACACATACCTTTACTATCCTTATTTCCGGATGTCTTTATTTGTCTGTGAACTATTTGGTTCTAACTACTATTTTATTCAAGTGGGTTTCAGAGAGTGATCAAAAATATAATAAAAATTTAAACCTGAGCCTTAAATTTTATTCCATTTCTTCAAAGCAAAAAGTAACATTACCAGACGTTTTAAATATGAACTTAAAATGTATCTCTAACCTGCAAGTACACCATTTTTATTTAAGAAAATATGAGGACAGTGTAGGGTTATTGAGTAATCGACCAAACAAGCAATGCTCGGCGAGGCGCTTTGATGCAAGCGCGGCCGCATGCGCGGTGCCGCAACCTTGACAGAGTAACGCTTCCTGTTATGTTAGTAATTTGTTTTTGCGTATTTTTATATAAGCACCCAATTATGTATTATACTTACGTACATTGATACCAAGTAAAATATCCACAACAAGGTCGTATGTCAATATAGACCTATAAAGAAGCTCCTGTGCCAATATAACCCTAAAGAAAACAACTTTAAATTCCATTTTGACACAACATTATTCGTAATATAAAAAATTGTGTAGTGGAAACAACGCAATTATGTAAGTTCAACAGCCCTAGAATTGAGCCCAATCATCCCAACACGTTGGTGCGGCTACTCGGTGATAATTGATTTAGGGTGATAAGAAACAAACCTATATCTAACATGTTACGTCACGTCAAACCGAACAGCGCGGAACAAAATATGGTTAGCCTTGGAGCTACCGGCGCATAAGACGCGGAAGGCCAAATGAAACGTCACGACTATACTGTCTAGTCATCTAGTGCTTTCGCATGCTATATTTGGATGTTATAATTAAGTTAGGTTGTTATTTTTAATTCCACCGTGTTTGATTTTTAAACTATTTCAACACAATTTTATGTTGTCTTCTATATTGTAAAAACTTCGCCAGAGAATAATAAATAGTACTAAGTATACGTATAACTTCGCTCTCGTTCTCGGTTACGGTACCAATGTATCAACTAACTGACAGAACGACCATTTGTATACTATTGTGTAAATAAGTCTAATCGTACATGTACGATCGTTAGTTTTTTATGTTGCACAAAATAAATATAAAAATAATAAATTAAATGAGCTTAATACGAAATGCTAAGTATAATGTAGGTACAAATTAATTTGTTTCCGATAATTGATAGAATCAGGCGTTACTTTGCGGAAATCCATTATAACAAAAAATAAAAATGTAAATTTCTTTGCAATCTTCCGCTAAACAATTATGCTGCTTAATACGCTCTACCAGGTATAAGATAAGATGTCAATGAGCCGCAGCAAATACTTACCATCTGGTGGAATGTGTGCTCGTTTATCACCCTATCCCCTAAAAAAATCCAATATATCAATTTTCATGACACGGGTTTCGAGGCTAGGTTTTATAGACTTGCATTAAAGAAATAATCATAAGCTCTCACGCCTGTTACCTGAGGAATACTACGGAATTACATTTGGTACAATCCTGACTTTCCTGACACTCCTCTCTCAATCCTTTCACATACATATGTCTAAGCATACATGCTAGTCGTCTAAGGGTACTCTTAAATTTGACCATCTTCAATAAATCTATCCTCGATTACGAACCGAAATGCAGATGCATTGTCACCCCTGAGGACTAAGGTGGAATGCCTCTTTTCCAGTAAAAAGGGTCTCCGATTCTCTATACTTACCATACGAAATACAGCAGCGTTAAACTACTAATTCACGCTGGTATTCTGTAAGACCGTGTTTCTTCTTGGCCGAGCCGACCCATTCGTGCTACAACTACTAATATAGCAACAGCATGGTTCTACCACTAGTCTAGTGTTTTCCGAAAAAGTTCCTTTGCGGACTTTATCTCACGTACTTACCTACAAGTTTTTTTTTTAATTTTCTAAAATTTTTCCTGTAATACACCGGTCCAAGTGAATGTTGCTTTTTCAAGGACTATCGACGCTGCTGGAACAGCAGCTACTAATAGTGCAATTTCAGGATCCCCCATAAGTTTAATTTTATATGAATCCTTCTATTTAAAATAACAAAGTCACCACTTTTACTTGGCTTCAGTTGAGATATAATACAGCAAATCAAATATATTGATTAACACTATTTTGTGCTTTAAAATAATAATAAGAATAAACATCATTTTAATCCGCAAGTCTGATAACAGCCTAACGTAAGCCAAAATACTGCACGACCGTTCCGCTCCCACGTGCTCCGCCCACGGATCAACACGAATACTTCCTCGTTTCGTTTGTTCGGCTTCGTTTTGTTCGCTTGGAACTCTTGCACTTGACTATTGTTGACGTAAGGTGTTATAGATCTCTGAAACGTGACGATACATTTTTATATTCCTTCCACTTGTTTGTAAAAGCATGGCGCCAAGATTCCAACAAAACAGTTGGTACAAAAATTTGTACTACTATAAAGTTGTGTTGGAAACATGAAAACACACAATCTAATGTAACCCTACAATTTTAGTACTTCCAGAAAAACATAGTGCAAGATTAACACAAGAAATGGACGAGTGAATGGGTTCCTTTGCGTCACAAACTTATGGTGGTGACTGAACCATTTTGTACAGCGGTTGTCTTGTCGCTGTCGGTAAAAGGCAATGAGAAATACCACAAAAATCTATGTATGTGCTTCCGATAGATGGCGTTAAACAATCTCAGTTACATCCATTCCATCCATTACAGCGCATTAAATCCACTGCTAAAGGTAAGTCTCCCTCATAGATAAGACGGTTAGCAACCGCAGTTTTGTATTATTTTGAGTTATTGGCTGCGTTTGGCAAAAAAAGCGCTAGCAAGCGCTTGTAAGCAAAATGGCGAAACTAAACAGTTTTCGGCCAGGACACGTTTGCTAACCTCAGTAGCGCTGACACAATCCGCCATTTTGCTTATTTAATTTGTTTGTTTTGAAGAAGAGTTTATAAGTTGTTTTGTGCAATATTAGTTTTAAGTAATATAATGACATGAATAAACACATACATGTTATTAAAAATTCATGATTGGTAAGTTTTTAACATGAATACTTTACAAACATATATTTAAATTAGGTTAGGTTCACCGGTTAAAACTAACTTCGTGTCCTAGAGGAAAATAGCTACTCACGATTTGACAGCGCTTACCGCTTACGATCGCCATTTTGCTTACAAGCGCTTGCTAGCGTTTTTTTCTGCCAAACGCACCCAATTATTAAGTAATTTTACTGACTGTTCAAATGTGTTAAATAAGTACATAGAGGTACCCGCTCAGTTACCTCGTGTTGTATTTGGCGAATCTCGCCAGTTTGCTGCTTGACACGTACCTATAATATAAAATCATTTGATACATCTCGTCATTTTTATTGACACATTAATTAATTAGTAACTTGGCGCCCGAGCTTTCCTCGTCGCTAAAAAAATGTAAACTTAAAAAGTATTAGGTACGAGTGCAAATTTTAGCCATTTTCGAGAAACAAATTACATACATACGTACAACAAAAATTGCTTACTTAAATTACCTATAAAGCATGTCGCAGCTTATAATTTGTAGCTCAATAAGCATAATATGAAATATAAAGATAGGCGGCAACAAATAAGTATACATTGTAACAACATCACAGTAATAAACAGAAATTTCAAACGAAATGATGTTGACAATGAGATAACGCGTGATAAAAGTAATTTATTCCGTGAATACGCAATATGATAAAGGTTTTTATGTTTTCGTATCGGACCGTATAAAAGGTTAACTTAAGTATAGCTAGGACAATTTTTCTTTGTATAAAAACGCAAGCGATAAATATTGCAAATAATAAAATTACTTCGACAAAATGACAACTTGACAGGGTTCGTACTACGTTGAAGTTGTGTTTAAAAGTTAATTTAACATTTAATAATTTCACAGTAATCCCATTAAATATGTACCAAGTCAATTTATAATGAGATCCTTAAGCTTAACTTTGACACGAGGGGATTGGAAACATCGACAATTAAAACTTATGTTAAAAGTAAACGATATAAAATTGGAAAAATTTGTTTTATTCAAGGAGTTGATTTATCTTTTTGAAGTTAAAACGTCTTTAGAACCGTGATTTGAAATTCAATGAAACAAAAAAACAACACTAAAAAGAGACAAACTTATACATCTATAGGGTTTAGTCTGCGAGAGAACGAGAAAGAATACAGTATCTGTGGTTTTTGTGAAGATTTCAATTCTATCCCGTGTGAACTGCACACATGTTTGTTTTTAATAACACAATCATTATTAACTATATTTCACATAATAAGATATATTTTAATTAAAATCATTTAAATATGATTTTTTAATAGTGCACATTCGTTATTTTAATTTCAATTCGACACAACTCATTCGTCTTATAAATTTTGCAGTTGAATGTGTGACATTTGTTAGTGACCCTAATGTCAGTTTCAAGTTTCGAAACAGTCTTATATCGTTATACGTGACTCAGAAAATTAAATCTAAGAATGTGTATATTGCGGATTTAGAATTTCGAAATGATCATATTATGATGAAATCATGGATAAATTGTTTTAATCTATTTAAACGACGATATTTTTTTTAATTTATACGTATTTTTTAATTAATGTATCACATTTCATCTCGTGGGTGTCGTAATGGTGACTGTGTGAAATGCCAAAATGATCTCATGGCAGAAGGTGGTGGTTAGGGTTGTCCGGAAGCGATCAGATCCGCTTTTAGCGATAAGACCGCCCATTGTACATTTCTTATTTCCTTTTTTGTTTTTGGCATACAATAAAGTATTATCTATTTAGGTGTCAGATGTAAAATACCCATACTGGCGACGGTAGGCAACGTCTAAGAAGTGATACTGCGATCGTCAGTCCGATTAAGCGATTAAGGCAAATCTTCCTTACATATGGAGAAGTCCATGTCAAGCAGTAGATTTCTACGAGCTGATGAAGAAAACCTCTTGTTTTTTCCATATCCTAATTTGTATTCTAAAGCCAATCACAATATAAAAATCCATTTTTGTATGCTTTATGCTTATAACTGAGCCAGCGGATTCTATCAGTGTGCTTAATTTTAAGGGGCACAATTTTGGCATGAATCACAATTAGCATCAAAACAACTCATTTTGTTAAAACAGATAGTTGGTTTAAAAAATGTATGTAGTGGGGTGAATAATTATAAAATAATAGACTGTTATTTTACGACGTTGTAATTGTTTTGAGAAGGAGAATAACAAAACATTGCATTTTCATATTATCACGACTGTGATATTAAAAAGTACGAAATAAATTTCACATTTTCTACACACGGTTTTCTTATGATTTTAGTCATCAGACAAAACAAAAATAAAGGAGTTTTTTGACGCTTTGTATTGATGAAACATACTTAGCGATGATGTTGGTCTTTGTAGGTCAACTATTTCGGTGTAGGCGAATGGATAGCGAGCTTATTTGTCTTAAAATATTCAGCCACTATTATAGTAATTCGAAATTAGTTGCTTGTTGTCCTTTAATTTTATACGTGGTAGATAGAGCAACTGGAGAAGGACCACGCTCTCACGGAATACCAGCGTAAAATAGCAGCTTAATGCTGCTGTGTTTCGTATGGTTAGTGTACAGAACCGGAGACCCGTTTTACTGGCATCGAGGCATTTCATCTTAGTCCTCAAGGTGACAACACATCTGCATTTTGATTCTTAATTGAGGTTAAATGTAGATGTCTATGGGCCACAGCATCCACTTACAATCAGGTGGACTGCTCGTTTGTCATCCTTATCCTATTAAAAAATTACAAGTACTTCTTACGGCAATCTCAATTAATCTTCTGTAATTACAACTCGCATTACCCAAGCTTTAGCAAATATTCCGCGTATGAGAGCAACTTTGCCGCGTCAGCTGCAGGTGTCGACATGTGAATTAGTTACTCTTCAAGCGCTAATTCCACTAGCACCGCATAATACTAAGTTAGGATCGTTGGCACTAATTTTGACTTAATGTACATAATATGTACGTAATTCTCATGTTACTATGCGATGAGGAATATCGATAGCTTAATGTCCAACATAAATTAGATGCAGTATATTTTATTAACGTGGGAAACAAATTTTATAATTTTCTTGAATATTCGACATATCAAAATGTGTTTGAAGCCTTGAGAAATTCAAATGAGATTGTTGAGTTCTGTAGTAATAGACATTAAATTTATAGAGAAAGGGTTTTAGAGAGTAATTAGTTATAAAAATATTAATGATTAAATATTTGTTACATTTAACTATTATAATATTTTTACGTGCCGTGGTAGCTTAGGAGCTTAGCGTTCATTGTAAATTATATCACAAGTACGCTAGCCATCCGGGTTCGATCCCCCCGCCACCTATAAAATTGTTAATTGCAACTTTAAGTGCTGATTTATCATATGCTCGGCGGTGAAGGAAAGCATCGTGAGGAAACTTGCATGTATGAGAAATACGAAAAAATATCATGAAGACATGTGAAGTCCGCAAACGAGCATTGGGGCGGCGTGGCGGACAGGTCCTTGCCCTGAAACCCCTCAGAAGTGGGAGGAGGCCTTTGCCCAGTAGTTGGACGTTTATAGGCTGTAACTTTACTTTTTATATTTTTACGAAAGTTTTTAAATATTAATAAAATATGCGTGACTCGAATGTAAAAAAAATATTTAAACATTAGAGAAACACTAAAACTGCGAATGCACGTGCTCGTGTAAGGTGATCTTCCGTTTTTTTTATCAGCACGTATTATCTCGATGGTCTCGTGATAGGCGACTAAGGGAAATTCACGGAAGATTTTAGTGGCCCATAATTGAAAATTACGTACGTCTGCAACAAATTGTCAAATCATCCCTACTGAGGCAGAGGTTTAGTTTCAGTTTTGGAATGTTTACGTGGAGAAAAAATTAACTGTCCACTGCTGGACACGGGCCTCTACACCTTTTAATTTTTTATATACTTAATGTTTACCATAACTTTTTTGTATAGAAAATGTATATTTCAAAATATAATTCTCCAAATAAAATTTTGCTCGTTTTTAACATTGTGTAATAAACTTGACATCTGTCTGCTATAATGAAAGTTAGATCTTAATGCTAAATTATTTGTGCCCGTTATTTCTTTTAGCCTAATTTATCACTCGTCAAGAAAAATGTATTTTTTTGTTCACGGCTTAAAATAAGCACAAATTCGTCAACTTTTTGGTTTTGCTTATGATGTAATTTTAAGATATGTATAATGTACTTTAGGTATGTAAGATATTACTATGTTTTTATAGCATAATGGTGACAAACGAGCACACAGTCCACCTGATGGTAAGTGGATGCTGTTGCCCATGGACATCTACATTTACCCTCGATTAAGAATCGAAAAGCGGATGCCTCGTCATTCCTGAGAATGATGGAATGCCTAGTTTTCAGTAAAAAAGGGTCTCCGGATTAAGGACCGGACACTTACCATACGAAACACAGCAGTATCAAGCTGCTATTTTACGCTGGTATGAGAGCGTGGTCCTTCCCCGGTTGAGCCGACTGATTCGTGCCACAACCATAATATAGCTGCAGCGTGGTTCTACCATGTATGAACGTGGCTCTACCACGTATGTAGGCTTAGAATGCCATGTGATGGCACCTAACTTCATCAGGTGGATATCGTAGGAGACGACAATGGGAAAAATAAGAAAGATCTCGAAGGTTAATGTCTATATTTCTATCCATCGGAAAAGTGCCTACCAAGCGTGCCAAGGAGGGAGGAGTATTTGATACAACGAAAGAGTCCCATGGCACTCTGTACTGGTGATGGAGAGGGAATGTAGTTTGTTAATTAAAAATTAATAAAGTTAATTAAAAGTTAGGAATCTGATCATGGTTTAGTGTTACTAGTTGTGAACTAAAACAATTTGTAATATAACAGCTTATGTTGAAATCCGAGAAATATCTTGCAGTTATGCTATGAATTTAATACATTCCTAGAAGTTAGCACATCAGATACAAATACCTGCATTCGGTTTCGCTACTACATATTCAAATGCAGGCGAGGTTTCCGCTATTGTAATGCTTTAGTGATCACTAGTTTATTCGGAAACCACATTATTAAAACCATATGTAAAAATGCGTTTTTCACTCTCCTCATGGGTTATTTAATTATTGTAATGACTGATTTAAAATTATTGGTAAATATTTTGTTTTCATTTACAAACAAAACGTTCGTTTAAAAAAAATACATTTTGATTTTCTTTTGTTAAAGAAAAGGTTTTATTTTCATCTGTATTAACACAATGTGTGTATAACTGTCATTAACCCTATTATTTTTAATTATTGAGCTGTTATATACGACGTACTATATATTACTTCAATGTGTTTAAGAGCATTTACGCCTGTCACCCAGAGGGGTAGGCAGAGACTACATACTTCCATTTGGCACGATCCTGATACACCTCTCTCGCCTCTTCCACATCCATATACCTACGCATACATGCTCGTCGGTTAAGAGTTCTCTTAATCTGGCCTCTTTTCGATAGATCGCCAATTTGGTCGACAAACTTTCGCCTAGAGCGTCCCTTACCGACTCTGTCTGCCGTTAACTTCTGCCAGATGAATTTGCTTCGTCACTCTTTCCTCATTCATTATTTCTACAGAACCAAACCACTGAAGCATTTATTTCTTAATCCTTGTCACAACATCATCTTGAATACCACACTCTTCTCTTATTACATAATTTCTCACCCTGTGACTCAGATTCAGCCCTAACATACTTGTGTTTAAGAGCTTCTGTTGATTTCTTGTGTTGAATTGTTTTGATGTCTGATACTGTTCGGGAAGGGGTGCTAGCATATGTATAAGTTTTAAAGGATTTCTACATGGGATTATAAGGATTCCCATTTCACAATGTTGAGCCCCAAAATTTCGTAAAACTTTTGTGAAGGAGTCATGAATTAACATAATAATATAATGTTATTGTTATCTCCG
>DWHP01002126.1:0-14882 GCA_018247895.1 Parnassius honrathi | reverse complement strand
ATTCCGCTTTTACCTTTTCGATTATTAACAAAGGACCAAAATAATTTTATGTCCTTTTTAAGTCCTTCTTCGATGGACTAATATAATTATTGAAGCAATCAGCACACAGTTTCTTAAATCTGTGTCGAAGCAATTAAAACTGGGAATGATCCGCTTTATTACTATATTTTTTCCACCTTATTCAATATTTTTCTTTTTCTTTAAAATCATGAATGAGGGGTAGAGAAACCCAAACTGAAAATTTATTATTTTTGATGAACGAGGCGGTACATATATTTTTATAATGTCATAGATTTTTACATAAAATATTTTAATTGACTCTTCAGCAGTTAGCCCTTTCATAAGAGAATACCAATTGATCTCAGAGATAGATTTACATATGGAGGGATAGTTTGCTCCTAAATATTTGAAACTCTGAATAGACGTACGAGCCATAGATTTATACGTGTGGCTTAGAGATATAACTGCATATAAAGCTGGATGTAGACGATCCAATGGCAGTAACGGGTTTGAAGGCAGCTTACAAACACAATTTTCGTCGTTAGATAAAAACAAGTCTAAAATTCGGTTCAAGGGGTTTCTTATGGTGTTTAATTTTTAAAGTTTAATAATGATGGAAAATTGAGCAGTGATTTGTCATTATTGGTAAGGTTGGGGTGAGAAGATGTAGATGTTATATTTAATACCATTTGATCACTGCCCAGCCATTGTAGGTTGGGAAGATTGAAATCACTAACAACGTAAACGTGCTGATAGTTAATTTCCATAATTTTGTTACATAAGGATGTTACAAAATTTTTATAAGTTAAAGCGTTCATATTAGGCGGAATATAGATACCGCAGATTATAGTACTACGACCCTTTTGACTATAAAGACTGAGAAATACATAATCAATACAAGGTGAAATAGGATAGTTGTGTGAACCTATTAGTTCGTACCGAGCAATGGGCTACCCTCGAAGCCCTGCAATCAAAACACCACCGCCGTCCCGTTTACCGGTCAAGACTCGTTTTCGGTCGCAACGATGTACTACATATCTATCATCTATGAATTCCCCGTCTCGAATATTTGGAAGCAACCACGTTTCACTTAATATAATAAAATCATAACTATCTGATAATATATTTGTATACAAAGTATTTAGTTTGGTTCTTAAGCCCCTACAGTTTTGGTAATATATTGTAAAACGGTCAGTCATCATCTTTGTTTATTTTTAATACATAAGTATTACCTACATCTATTAACAAAAGAAAGAAATAAAAATAAAAAAGTAGAAAAAGTACTAGTATAAATAAAGTAACAGACATATTGAGACTAATGTATTCTATTCTTTTCAAATTCAACAAGAAAAAACGTGGCCGATTGTGTATAATTACTGTCAAATTACAAAAATTTGCACAGTTATTTCCAATCAGTGTTAAGCAAATACATTACTCCACGTCCACTTCTGAACATAAGCCGTCATCATCATTATTACATGCCGATGTAGTAATAATGATGACGATGATTATGATGGTAATGATATAAATTTAAATGACAGGTCTAAATAAACGTGGTGATGGAAAGACAACAAAACGTAGTGCAACTAATTAAAAAAGTGTTGCAAAATGTATAAGTGACAGCATTAATTAATATTTATGGGTCCGAAAACTTAAAACATTCTGAAACGAAGGCAGACTCAAGTGTGAGGACTTATTTTGTTCATGAGTGTTTTGTCTATATTGAGTGTTTTTACTATTGCTGTTTTTCGATAAATTATGGAGGCATGAATTTTTCACTATTTCTAGGGTTTTTGGTATAACATTGGTGTAAAAAAATAAATATATGGTGTAAAAAAATAAAAAATAATAAATTTGGATCAATCTTGACACCAATGAGTTAAATAGGTAATTGAGTAAAGAGATTATTTAATAGGGTTATCAATAGACGGGAAGCTTTTTACCATCAGCTCACTTGACGCTCAAATATTAAAGGAATTAATTTCTATTCTTTAGGAAAATCTAATAAATTTTAGTTTAAATATCGTTAATTTAATGAATCGTTATTTTAATGATTTTTTTAAATTTATTTGTCATTTAAGTATGGGCTATTTTTATTCCTACGCCAACACTACACGCCGAATAAGATTGTGAGTATGTATTTAATAAGGAACTGCTTATAAACAGAAATAAGGCGTCGTAACAACTCGGATCAGAAATTGGTCAGCAATTCGAATCCAGCACTAATTAATATTTGTACGGCTTACTAGTAGGCATTCCGGGTATTAATTATTTAATATTAGTATTTAGTATTAATAGACAAACGTCTATGTGCTATTTATGTTTTCTAAGTAGTAGTCAATTTTAATAGCTTTTCAAACCACTACATATGATGACGTCATATAGTGGGCTGAAGTGTTCGATACCTTGGTCAAGCATAAAAAAGTAATAATAAACTCATTAATTGATCTTAATAGTTGATTTGAAATAATTGTAAAGAAAAATTTTATAACGTAGTGTGCGTACTAGCGTCAAATCGACAGAGTAACCTCGCACAAACTGTTCGATAATTTAAATAATTAATAGTCCAAATTTTAGGTACACAGTTCCTTGTAGCATAGCAATAGTCAATGCAAGGGTTATTGTGAATCAAATAAATTAGAAATCGAGAACGAAACCAAAAACTATACTTCATCGGATTTTATTAACTAAACTGAAACGACTTTTGACAACTTGGCAAGAATGAGGTCAGTATATTTCTTTCTATACACTTTTATAACATAATTTGGAGGTGTAATAGAGGGCAATTCATTTCATGCATTGTTGATATCCCGGAGGTCAGTCTGAGCGAGATTAGAATGGCTCTCCCAGCACCTTAAAAACGGCAAGGTCACAGGCGATGATGGAATTACAGCGGAGCGGGTGAAGAAATGGTACTTAAAGTCCTTCAGAAGCTCTTTAATTCCGCCCTCTATGGTGCGTCTACTTCGGAGGCGTGGACAGAAGTGCGGTGGTCTTGTTTTTCAAGAAGGGCGACATAGCTCTCTTGAAGAACTGCGGACCGATACCCCTTCTGAGCCGCGTCTACTTGCTGTTTTAAAGTCATTACGAAACATCTCGCTCACAGACTCGACGATTTCCAGCCTCGCGAACAAGCCGATTTCCGAAAAGGTTAGTACCATAGACCTCATACATACCCTTCAGCAAATTGTACAAAAGACCAAAGAGTACAATCTGCCACCTTGCCTTGGATATGTGGACTATGAGAAAATCTTTTATTCTGTCGAAATTTGGGCGGAGATTGAAATGAGGATATCCGCAGTAGAAGCTGAATGTCGGTCAAATAGCCCAACGGATTAGTAAGCTGACGTGGCAATGGGCCGGCCATAAACATCTACATTTATCATTGCTTACGAATCAAAATGCAGATGCGTTGTCACCCGTGAGAACGAAGATGGAATGCCTCGTTTCCAGTAAAAATGGTCCCAGGTTCTCTACACTCACCATACGAAACAGCGGCGTTTAACTGCTATTTCACACTGGTATTCTGTGAAAACGCGGTCCTTTCCCGGTCCAGAAGACCCATTCGTGCTACAACTATACTATTAATACAGCTGCAGCATGGCTCTACCACGTAAAATACGTATACGTATAGAACTTTAATAGTATGCCAGTTAAAGCACTAATAATATTAATGCCACGGCTAAGACTGTGGTGTATGTCCGATGTCGAACAGCGAATTCGAACTCACGATTTTTAGTGCCACACCTTAACTATCATTTATAGGCTATTATCGATTTATTGAAATTTGTATGGAAACATCTGCGCTGTCCTCTTTGCTCGGGTCGATACACTTAGTGTTTTATCTTGTATTTGACATTAAAGTATGTTTTTGATAACCGCAATCGCACTTACAAAAGAATTCTATTAAATTTGAATTTAAATTATATTCATTTTATTGTGTACGAGCTACATATTAGTTATATATCATTATTTCGTAAACAAATTATATCATAAGCTTATCTAACAAACCAGCGTATTTCAGCGGTCGATTCTATTTATCATCATATATATAATTTACCGTCCATACCTTTTAGCATTATTAACATGTTAGGAAAACGTCCTACTTTTTTGGGCCTTCGAGCCGGAATTTTAATTAAAACAGGAATATTAATTACAATGATTTTAATGTTAGTTATAAAAATATGACTATATCATTTGGATACCTTAGCACTAACACACAAAATTACATTTTTATTACAATAATTATAACGGTATAACCTGGTCCAACAAAGATAAATTTGTCATTGTATTATTGCTTGCGTATTATCCTTAAATTCGAATTTACATTACCTTTTAATTTGAATATTCATTTATAATTATGTGTATTCAAATTAATATTTCTTCGCCAATTAAGTATTACATATTTTATGATATTTATCGCGTATAGGATAATACTGAAAACAGGAACTTGTGAAACAATAGTCTTTCGCAAAGTATTGCTAGTCTGTATAATTATTTGCCTACTAGGTTCAGTTAAGTAAATAGAAGTACATATATTAAATTCCACCTGATCTTAATTGCTTACTGCAACTCATGCAAACCCCCAACTATCTTAAAACAACAAGGCCATAAATATATATTACTATAAATACACATTATTAAGAGTTGCACGGGATAATTATCAAGATATTGTCTAGATAATTAAAATCTGATTTATTTAAATTTGGTTATTGTTGATTATAATCAAACGAAGAGCATTATTTAAAATAAAAGAATTATAACTTTTAAAAATACTTTTATTCCACAATATATTGCAGGATAATAAAAGGATAATTATCGGATAATTATTAATGCACATTTTCTTGCTACTCTGCAACCCTGATTATCACCCCACCCAATATGTAATCATACGGATTTCTTACCTTTCTAAATAAAATAAAATGTGTGCATTGGTGTTTGGTGGCAGAATTAGTACAAACCGAAACAGCTTTCTGAGCTTTGAAGGAGACAACTTTTGTTTATAACCCTTGTTCCTAAAACTATCGGACGCAGGAAATGTGTACACAATATGTCTACAATATTCTACACAACGATTTGTGAAATTGTGCACTAGCTATTAAACATCATGCGCTAGTAAACCTCATTGCAAAATAAATATAATATACCCTCATCTACAGTTCTAACCGCATAATGCCACACATACCCATTCATGCGGTCTCGTGAAAGGTGTCATCACAATGATGCTAAGATGGGAAGAATGCTGTTTGTTCACGGTTAGTGCATCAATTGATCCCAGTTTAGTGCGGTTCAATATATCCGGATTATATCTCTATCCCTGGGACCCTACGGTCACAGGTGCTATTTAAATTACTAGTTATCTATCATGTATGTGTCAGTTAAACAGAATCAATATATTTAGTTTTGGATATTCAATATTGTGTTAATTCCAAGATTGACAATATGTAGGAAGTTTATACTAAAGAAATAAAACGTTTACATTTATTTATTTACTTTTTATTTATTAAGCTTTGTTAAAATAATGCACCTTGGATTGAGGAATAAGACTTAAGTTATTTACATGAACTATACTTGTCTTATTTCCTCAAAAATGTTTTAGTTTTTTTTTTTTTCAAAAAATTAATTAATTAATTCATACTGCAATGCTTTTAGGCTGCGAGTTAAAATTCTAAATAGTATCTATATGAAAAATGAAATTTGTCCTAAATAAATAAAGGCAAAAAGTCCAATTCTACACTTTTACCAATGCAATGGGCGTTTGCACCCATTACTCGGTATGGAGCCACCGTTGCAGTACCATTGTTACCCGTTATATATATTGTGGATGTTTTATAACCGTTATATATATTGTGGATGTTTTATAAAATAGGATAGGACAGATTTCATCAGTTTTTTCGATCGTGATTAAAAATAAAAATCTTAAATATTTTGGAACAATAAAAACCGCGAAGCTAGGTCAGCACTGACTTAACAGAGCGACATTTTGATAAAACACAATTAGTTTTCGGATTAATTTGGATTTATTGCTGTAGCTGTTCTAGTGTCTCTAATCCTATAAACACAACTTTTTTTTAATTAAAAATGGGCTCACTCTTGACCTCCATCTGGCCCGAGGGAAAAGACGAGATTTACTATGCAGTGAATTTGTCCAGAAGCCTGTTAACACATACACACTTTGAAGAGAGGTTGAGATTATAGGCACTCGTAAAAACAGAAAGTCGTTTCCAATGGAAACAGATTCCTCCTAATGTTCCACACTTCGGTGGTTACTGGAAACGCAACATAAAGTGCATAAAACCCATTTATATAGTCATCGGAAAAATCAAAGAATACTATAATACACAATAGAATGGCTGCCAACCTTATTTTGTAGGAGGATCGACGTCACCGGGAGCACACATACAAGCAATTACGTCGTATTATCGATTATCACTACTACAAACACATTTTAGACTTTTGGTTAATGTTTTTGACACAAATATTTCTTTATTTTTGTTTCTAATATTCACAAAATATAAATAGTTTCGACTTATGTACTGATTGTAGAATATGTCTCGTTTGTTTAAATTCCATTTCCCACTGTTCTTTCGACACGTAATTATTGCACAATTTGCCATTTTTTAAATAATTTGCATGCAGCGACGCTTGACACGAAACTTGGAAACGATTGATTGTGTTGACACTTATAGGTGTGAGTTGGCATGTTAGTGGCTACACGGGCTCCGCTCACTCACCCGTTCTATTATGTATGTATTATAGTATTCTATGGGAAAGAGACGCTGTAAAGGCATTTCCACTCCTTGGCTGTACACATTATGAAAGATGACTTATAGCGCTTATTCGCAATTTGGAATACCAACCAAGCGTGGATGGTAACCTGCAGCGTCTGGTAATCTGATAGGAGAATGGAGATGGCGGTGTGAATTTATACACTATAAATAATAGCTTATCATTAATAGTTAACAACTCTTAGTATATTAAATTGGGAGTTGTAACGATCTAAATCTGCATCAAAGATCGACATAATTATTTTCTTAGTGTCTTGACATGTGTGTTACTTGTTTCTTTCATAAAATCGCTAACATTGTAAACAAACTTTTACATTGTGTATAATTACAGGTGTTAAAAAAAAATACAAGCAGTCATGTTTACAACAGTCTATTCAACAAAAATAAATGGATGCCGATCTAACACAATCGACCCCCGCGACCCTAATGCGCACTTCGCATAACTGCCCTTAATCAATTAATGGCAACGCGGGGTCAGGAATGTGTACCGGTACGGTCATTACTGTCTCGAAATAGTCTTACCAACACTATAGGGTTTCAATTATTTTTGGTCTCCTAAAATATAGCTGACCACCATATCTCTGCATTCTACTAAGTGTTCTTACGCGTAACGACAGAAAAATCCTTCTAAAAACAACTAAAAAACCAGCTTGTCTTCTGAACTTATACAAATAAAATTAAAAAAAAAATTCAAAGAATTAACGAAACGAAATAAAATCAAAGAAACAAAATCAACGAGATTTACTTTCTCACAGTTTTGGGATTCTCCGGTAATAATAAAAAAATCAACACTTTCTAACTGTCTCTCTTTCTTATAAAATCAAACAAACAAAAATAATTACATTTTTTTTACAATCAACACGTCCTGTCTTTCTTACTATCGTAATAAGAGCGAAAAAAAATTAGAGAACGTTTATCGTTTAATGAGGACCGAAGACGATTGCAGATAAATCCTAACTGGCTCGACACTAACTGTAGGTGGAATCGTCTATAAATTATCAAAAGCTGCTGTGAGATAGAGACCTCTTGATTTCCAAAAAGAGCCATTTCAAATTTAATGGTAACCTTGAGACTGTCGTCTAAAACAGGACTATCACCGTTCGTCTCTATCATAACCCTCTTTTCTTCTTTCTCTAGTTCTCTGTTCAGTTGCTCTTCATTGGTCTTCATTGGTCATCTTGTAGTTCAATATTTTAGTGATGAATCGTAACATAAGAGAGTTAAATAAAAAAATTGTTTAAATTTATCCCATTGAACAAGAATCGGGTATACCCGGTTTTTTTTGGAACCGGGTAGAACCGGGTGCATGCTCTAGTGCTAATGTTGAGCGAGCTTACTAGCTAACAACTATACTGAAGTTTTACCGCTAGCTCCTTATGAACGGATGCAACAAAGTTACAATGGTAGCCAGACGCAAACACAAGCTCATCATTGTGCTCTTGCAATAAACAAACTTAAGTGAGATATTAACACCATCACATGTTGTCTTCATTTACACATATTGCACAGAGCAATTTCGAATTATAATATATTTCGGATACAGGAGGCCAAATCCGTATTTAAATTTAATTCAACTACATTGGTAAACGTTGCTACTTTTCAACCGACTTCAAAAAAGGAGGAGGTTTTAGGCGAAGCGATTCCTTTTTTATTTTATGTCCGATACAAATTTGTTCAAGACCTGATCAGTAGTTTTTTAGTTATCCTTAATAAATAATAATGCGTATTTAATTTATTTCCGACTACATTGTTCTCATTTTATTTATATTGAAGTCGGTTGTACAAAATTTTTAATTTTACCACTTGTTCGAAGAGATGGACGTGGCGAACTAACTCCTCCTTAAGCCTTAACCCTCTTAAAAATAAAAAGCCGGTGTCCTATAACTTTAGTTTTATAGTGGTACCGATTAATGTTTTGGAATCGATAAACTCGCACGCATTAACTTGCACGCGTAAACTTGCAACACAAGGACTGGTACTTAAATCATAAAACGGCTTTATGGATTAATAGCAGTGCTATAAATAATAGCAGTGCTATAAAGAACGGACACTTACTCTCCGCAACTACAATATCCAGATTTAATGTAGCTTTATCAATACCACTATATTTTATGGAGTGATACCGAGTAACCGATGAAGATTCGACGAATTATTTTTTGAGTTCAAGCTAAATAAGTAAGCAGTTTCAAGAAAAGGCTTCTTCTCCGTTCACATGTTGAATTAAGACAAACAAAATTGAACTACTTTATAATAATTCAATTTTGTTCATCTTTCAGTTATCTACGAATAACTTAAGTGGCTGTGAACAATGAAGAAAGAAATGTTTTTATTATTTAACATTTTGTAATAATAAACAAGTTAATCAAAAAAATCTTACTAGAGATCGTCTTTGTATAGGATCGTCGCCAGCGATAAGTGAGAAAACTCCCGCTCATCTTATATTATTAGTCACACAACATCATCTCGTGGTACCTCTCATAATTTTAACAGAGTTAAGAATAATATTGAACATGAATATGAATATGATAAAATTGAAAATAAAAAATGTCTCACAAGCTAATTTATCATAAAATTTCCTTAAGCCCGTTTAAGAATCCCTAGCAACAACTATGTTTATTTATTTATTTTATTCTTTATTACAACAAAATATTATACATAAGGCGAGCTTGCTATATGGTATTCTTTTTCCAGCTGGTAGAAATTGGGAAGAACAGAGAGTGAATGAGAAAACAACTTTTCGAATTTCATTGAAATTTTGGGCCGAAACACTGTCTCACCTCACATTTGTAAATTAAATCAAGCTCATTTTTAGTGTTTATGCACATGTTTGCAATTTTAATACAGAAACGAAGGCGGAAACGGCTGGCGGTTTATTTTCGTTTAAATGGGTCACATTTTGTAACTGGGGTTTGGACTGAATCTTACTTATTAGCCGCAATTATTGTATTAATTTAATTTTAAATATGTGTCATGGAACATTCTTATAACTAATTTCAACCGAAATTCCACAGATTGCCGCAATTTCCGTAACCGTTATAATTAATTGGGTAACTGAAAAATTACTACATCGAATTCTGTATTTGTTACTTTTAGTAGTTTTTTTTTATTTTTTTCATGGTCCATTTTTTTAAGTGAAAATTTCTATAGAATGGTTGTGATTTGAAACTCGATGAAACGAAAAAGCTACACTAGAAAGGGACAAACATACATATATATATATATAGGATTCAGCCTGCGAGCGAATGAGATAGATTACAGTATACAGTATTTACTATTATCATTGTACACTGCTTTAAAGACCAAAGAAGGTTAACCCATAATTAATCTCCATAAAATTCCCATGCAGTCGCATACGTCCCTCAAATCCCGAGCGGTCGCATGCAACCGCACCCACCAACAGCACTTTAAACCATTAAAACTTATATTTAGAGACTACTTTTTTGTGAAGAATTTTGGCATTATAGAATTAATACAAAATTCTCTATCCTGTGGTCTAAACAAAAGTCAGTTACTCTTATGTATTTTTGATTTTATTCTACTGTCAATTTACGACATATTAAACCATAAAACACAGCACTTTAAATCATAAAAACTTATATTTATGGACTACTTTTCTATAAAGAAGTTTGTCATTATGGAATCTATACAAAATTCTCTATCCTGAGGTCTAAAAAAATCAATTACTCTATAGATTTTTATTTTTAATCTACCCTAAAATTGCGCCAGTTTCGTATGGTCGGCAAATGTAAAATTGACAGTAAAATAAAAATAAAAATACATGGAGTAACTGACTTTTGTTTAGACCACAGAACAGAAAATTTCGTATAGATTCTATAATGTTTAACTTTTTCATAGAAAAGTAGTCTCTAAAAATAAATATCTATGGGTTAAAGTGCTGTGAGTTCAGTCAAAATTCAAGCGGTCGCTTCCGCCCGATCCGACCGCTTGAATTTTGACGGAACCGCCTGGGCCAGATCCGACCGTGTGCCCATTGAAAGGTTAATATAACTTTTAAGCACAGAAATCGTAATAATATGACAATAGAAGTCGCATAGACGCGCGACCTTGTCGCCGCTATGAAGTGTTGACGAACATCATTCACAATTTGTGATTTAGTTGCGCGGTGAACATCGTACGTGAATGTATGTTATTATAATGGTGAACTGCAGCATAATCAGTAGTAAAAACTCATCAAGAACGAGTAATTGAACTAATAAAGGCATAACGTTTTATCGGTAAGTTGATTATTTACTAATGATCACTGTTTTAACTAATTTAGGTCTAGATGAATACTTTACTATGATATTTACCTTTGCAAACTTTCATTTATTACTTTCGTATTTACAATTACCATTGCTGCTGACATACTACCATTGATTCTACCGTAATACGCGACGCACGCGACGTTGGCAAACTCGCCAAGCAATGTAATGTGAAACATTAGATATCATTGTGCATAGCGTATGTTATAATATTGCTGTAGGCATCGGTCGCTTAATGCGTGTGTTAAGATGTGGCGACATGGGTTTTGGAATTAATCGAGCGCTAATTCATTTCTATCGTCTTATTATTACTATTTCTGTGCTTTTAACAGTTAAAAAGTGAACATATTTATTACATAAATAAAATTAATAACATTGAAACGAAATCATCATTTCCAATCGATTTATTACAATCGTCGATTTTATAACTTACCTATTTATATTAAATTAGTCGTGTTTTGTCCATCAAACGGTTCTAACACCTATTTAACGTACTACCCAGAGAGTGAATCAAATTTTGTTCGATATAATAATGACTACGCTTATTACAAAATAATTTTACTCACAATTTTAGAAGGTTTCCCATCTATCGCGTGTTCTTTTTTTTATAATAGATGTTTACTCATTTTATTCTTATATTTATATAACAATGTCGAGACATGCTTTTAATAGATATATGACTATCAGCTTTATCGAATGTCAGCAAGTGTTTCAAAAATTGATTTAAAATATTGAACTGCAAAGACACCAAGACAGCAAGTTTTTTTTATAGAATAATGATGACAAACGAGCACATAGTTGTGGTGACGAGATATAATTGACGTGGTTATTCTGATGCAGGTCATTAAAATTCTTATGAGAATACGATATACCGTCTAAATACATATTTTTAATTAACATGAAATATTTAATTCGCCGTGTGGTGGCAGTATGAAAAACTTCATCACTCCGTTACTTTCGGTGGCTGTCGTATAAAGTGAATGTAGTAAATACAAAGAAAATAATACGGTTTCCGATAAATATAACAATCCCGATTACGCCAGGCGTAAAATACCTAGAGCGGCGAATTGCAGCAGCATAAATGGCGTGAACACCTGACACTGCAATCGTTATTTCGCCAGCCAGACCAGGGCTGGAAAACGATATTAAAAATAACGTTTTTAAAACGTTTGGACCGGTTCCTTGTTTACCAATCAAAACGAAATGAGAACGTAATGTGAGAACGTAAAAAAACGCTTAATTCCGCAGGAAGCTAAAGGGATGAAAGACATTTTGGTAGTAAAGAATAATAGTATTTATGATTATGACAAACATGATATTTTTTTGACATTTTAAATAAAGATACAAAACATTTATTTTTCGGAACCAATGTTTTGATTATGTAACATTTATTTTATTTTCGTATCGTCACGAGCCATGTCATATTTGTTTCTTTCAATATTTATTTCAATATTTCTACATACACGTTAAGTATACATGCATGGTTCAATGAATTGTAATTCTGAAGAAGTAAGTTTTCCGTAATGTTCATTCCTAAAAATGGGAAAAAACGGTTTAAAATGATTAAAAACGTTTTATTATGATTCCGTTCGAACATAAACGAAACAAATTTAAGGCGAAACCGTTTCGAAAAATATACCGTTATCGGAGCCCTGTGCCAGACATAACGATCTAACAGATGTCGAATAGTGGATCAAGATGATCCTAAAACCTAGTCTAAAAGTAGAATCTTCAGTGGTGGTAGTTCTTCCAAAGGTTATTCCTACAAGTAAAAAGTTTAAACTAAACGTTTTAGTAACTACATTTACATATAGACACATATATAAGGTATCGTAAATACAGTGAAGGTATTGGCGCAACGCATTACAACCTTGAAGTTTTGTACAGTATGAGTGGTTTTTATACAGATAAAACTAAATTATTATTAAAAAGTTTCATCCTGACGACACAATCGCTATCATTGTGTGTCACATCAATGAAGTATATTGTGTCGTCAGGATGAAACTTTTAAGAGCTACTATTTATTTATGCGGCTGTAGCGAGTTTTAGTAGGTTAAGGCTACGGACCCAAAACTTATCAGTCGTGGGTTCAAACCCGTTCAACTATCGTATATAATTAATTAAAAGGGTGGTTAACTAGTAATGTTATAACAATGTATCAAAGAAAAAAAATCTTACGTCTAGTTTAAACGGTGTAACGTTTTGTTTTCAAAATTTTAAGCACTTGTTAATAAGAAAAACGTTATACATGTTATACTTGCACAAAACATGTAGTATTTGGTATCTAACCCAACGGTCTATATAAAAATATATTCGAAAAAACAGCTTTTTTTTCATATATTTTTTTCACAACGATACTTTCGGCGATTTTGACTCTGAGGAATTTTGTGGCATATTTATCGTAAAGAAGTTAAATGCAAAATTTATTAACTTTAAAATATTTAAAAAATGGGATTGGAGGTGCTGATATTCCCAATAAATAATATGCTTTCTACAGCATTTAAGTCATTTTTTCACTTATAAATAGTTTTAATGATTCCTTGTCCTCGTTTATTGACTTCAAATCTCCTCGAAATATTTATTTTAATTTCTCAAAACATGTCAATTTCCTCAAGATGTTTTCCTTCACGCTGAGCAATTAGTAAATCAGCACTTGAAGATTTAAAATAACAATTTCATTAGAGCCGGTTGGGATAGAACTAGAAAGTTTGCTTGCGTAAAATACAAACTCAATTTAGTAAAAGCACCATTTGGCGCTATAAAAGTATAAAATTCAGCTCATTCCAATCTAACAACATATCTTTCGATTACTCTATCGACCTGGAATATGAGAAAAAAACGAAAGGCCCTTCTGTTTAATAATACGATAAAAGATACTGTCATAAAAACTACCTAACCTTTTTGCCTACCTAACCAGTTTGCGATCATATCCTAGATGGCCCCAACCATTACATCAGATTTGATAGACCGCAAATCCTCGCGAAAGAACATCGACTCCTACCAAGGATGATACGGGAGATGGCGGCTGGGTACTACCACCTGATTGGGACCCTATAATTAATAAAATTAAAAATAAACACAAGCATATCACTGCAAGACTACAAAACACAGTTAGTTCATTCTACGTAGATCGGACCACAGCCAATAATTAAAAAACTGAAGGTAACTCCCGGGTTAACTTTGACCATCGGCACGTCAGTCACCTCAGTCCCCCGTGACCATGGGTGCTGGTAAGCGCCCGAAACGTCGGGTATTAAAAATAACATAAATAAACGCGCTAAAATTCATAAAAGTAGTTTTAATAAATACCTTCCTTAAGAACTTTCGTGGTAAGAAGTTACTACGTAAATTCGAGCTTTACCGTTCCTAAATATGAAGTTAAATCATGATGTCAAAAAATGAACTGCAATATTTTGACCATCAAGAAGATGTAATTCTCAAGCAATTTTACATAATTACAACAGTGTTGAACTAGGGCCTAAAACCTTAACCATCATAATCATCACTAGAGATCTAGAGTTTATACGTTGTAGAGCCATGCTGCGGTTATATTAGTAGTATAGTTGTGGCATGAACGGGTCGGTTTGGCTGGGGAATGACCACGCTCTCATAGAATACCAGCGTAAAATAGCAACTTAACGCTGCTGAGGTTCGTATCGTGAATGTAGAGAACCGGAGACCCTTTTTACAAGAAACGAGGCAATACATCCTAGCCCTCGCGGGTGACAGCGAATCTGCGTTTTATTTATTTACTATTTATTGTACACCAAAATAATTGAACATCAAGTACAGTTAAATCTAAATTAGCATATGTACAATAGGCGGTCTTATC
>DWHP01002125.1:0-14883 GCA_018247895.1 Parnassius honrathi | reverse complement strand
TATATATATATATATACTACATGTATTACTACCTGGTATAGCCTTGTTGGAACTATATTATGGTTGTAGCACGACTGGTTCTGCTCAACCATGGAAGGACCACGCTCTCAGAAAATGTTATCCTATCGATTTTTATTCATTCAATGCTGCTGCATTTTGTATGGTGAGAGTAGGTAACAAAAAACCCTCCTCACTGGAAAATCTTTCGCATTCATTCTCAAGGATGACAACGCATCAGAATAATGGTTTTTAATTAAAGTTAAACATTTCCGTAGGTCACTGCATCCACTTACAATGAGGTAAACTTTGAACTCATTCGTCAACCTAATTCTACAAAAAAAGAAAAACTACGGATATAACGTATTGTAAATTTAAAATATTTAGTAAAGTGCATAAATAACACTGTAGGAATAATATTTTTTCGCGTGGTAGAACGACGCTGTAGCTATATTATGGTTGTAGCACAAATGGGTTAGCTCGACCAGGGTAGGACCAAGATCATGTTATCTATTTAAACCATTGCGGCCGGAGATTGCTGCCCGCAGGCAAAAGGATTTTCCTAATTCGTGTTTTCTTTAATTATATGCGTATAATGTTAAGGTTTATACAATAAAATATAATAAAAATACATTTCTAATCTAAATTTATATATTAGTATAACATTAGTGCTAAACGCAAAGTGTAATAGTAATTTCCAGTAATTTTTAAAACAAAAATGGCGGAAATTGAACCGCCGCCATCATTACGTCAAAACATCCACAGGGTACTTTTTTGTGGAGGATATGTATATATATGTACATATATACATATATCCTATACTTTAAAACGAGCAATTCTTGTATATATAATCGGAATATCGGAAACGGCTCCAATGATTTTTATAAAATTTAGTGTCCAGAGGGTTTCGGGGGCAATAAATCGATCTGGCAAGGATTCATTTTTAGAAAACGTTGTTTTGTCCATGTTTTTAGGTAACGAAAAACTGCTACAATATAAGAAGGTAAATTTTGGCTGTGAATTAACGACCGTAATAGCTCATGTGGGATATCCGGCGGTCGCGAAATCGAGGTGCCCTGGTTCGCGTCCCGTCTTCGGTCCGACTTTTTTCCTTTTTTTTCAAGTTACCTTCTTTTGTAAGAAAATCTATTATTTCGAGCCCTTTGGAATGGCATCCGACACGATCGGAGAGAAATCGAGAAAAGGAACAAAGGCTTTTTGCTTTCTGAGCAAGGGGTTGAAAACCCGCCAAATTATTGACTCCGGGCTGCTACTGAGAATTTCTTAACAAAAAAACCAACAACTAATTCTGTTGTGGGATTTAATCCGGGGCCACATAGCGGTCACGTTTTCGAACACTTGCCTAACGAGGCATTCATTAAATACTGGCTTATAACATTTTTTATGGAATAAGGGTGACCAACGAGCACACAGTCCACCTGATGTTAAGTGGTTGCTGTGGCGCATAGACATTATCTACATCTATACTCAATTACGAATCAAAATGCAGATGCGTTGTCATCCGGGAGAACTAGGATGAAATATCTCGTTTCCAGTAAAAATGGTCTCCGTTTCTCTACACTAACCTTACAAAACACAGCAGCTTCAAGCTGCTATTTTACGCTGGTACAAGTATTCTGTCAGAGTGTAGTCCTTCCCTCGGTCGAGCCGAACTAAACTACTAATAATATAGCCGCAACATGGTTCTACCTCTTTTAAAATTAAGGTAAGGTTAAAATTAAGGTTTTCATTAGATACATTTCGTAACCGACAGGGAAATTTTGTAACTCTGTTGCCATTACCGCGTTTTTCATTATTATTAATTTTTTTACCAAATCTAATGTACAAAATATAAAAAAATTATATTCAGTTGTTCGTATTTTATGCGCTGATATATCGTTATTCAGATTGCGGTAAAACTTTGTCAACTTATTGCTAGCACTTGCGCGAAGATTATAGGCATAGTAAGGTACGTGAAGGTTATATTGTCATCCAGCTAACATGGTCACTTTCTTATATCTCCCAAACTAAAGCCTTGTTTGCATAGATAGCTCTGTGATACGAAAGCTCTCCATCAGTAAATCTAATAATATACGGTTAAAAGGGCAAGAGAGTTGAGTTTAACGACAGTATAGCAAATATTTTAGTCGATTTTAGTATTGTGTAGTGTAGTTAGTTTTTTTAAGTTGATTTTCGAAGTATTCGTGATTATTGCCAGAGCTTATCTGCTATTTTTTTGCAATATAATAGTTATATTATGGTACTTTGTGTTTTTGTCACTGTACTCCTCTTAGTTTTGGTTTTTTCGGGCGGCATAATTTAAGGTGACCATATTACCCTCACGTACCTGACAATTAATTTACAGTAGGTGGCGTGCATATCATTCTGACAAATTTGTTTGAAAGTTATAATATATCATTCAACTTCAATGAATGTATTATAACTCCTAACTAAACTCTTCCAAATTTAAAACGATATTTCCACAAATATTACTACTGCAGCTGCAACGCGCCGGTTACCGGTTAGTATATTATTAAAAAAAAAACATCAGCTTATAATCGATACCGAAACATTTACATAATACAACGAAATTAGCCTAAGATAATCTAAGATATAAACGTTTGCGTGAAAATCCCATAAGGCCCATGTCTAAATGAAACCAAACGTCAACAGTCAAACGTCAAAACTAAGCCGACCACGATTCCCACAGGAGTTACATAATCGCACTCATGGATTAGGTTTGTATTCGCGGGAACATGCATTAATTATGACTTAGATACGTTTTATCTCCTAATGGAAATGGAGAAATATTATTACTGATATTGAACGAAAAGAAATATAGTTTTATTTCTTTTTTATAGAATAAGGGTGACAAACTAGCACACAGTCAACCTAATGGTAAGTGGAGAGCAGTAGCCCATAGACATCTAAATCTATCTTAGATAAGGACTCAAAATGCAGAACATGGAATGCCTCGATTCAGGTAAAAAGGTTCTCCGGTTCTCTAAACTCAACATATGAAACAAAGCAGCAATCAACTGCCATTCAACGCTGGTATTCTGTGAGAAGGTGGTCTTTCCCCGGTTTAGTCGATCCATTCATGCTACTACAATCATATTAAAGCTCTATAGCGGAGTTCTACCGTGATCTACTATCGTAATTACAGGAACTCTCTGTGGTAGTATACACTTCCGAAACAAAGTAAGTTCGTTAGGTGATTGTTATTCGTTTTTATTTGTGAAACTCTTTGTCACCGTGCAAAATCTAAACCATTGTTTTATGGTGCAGTATTCCACAAAAGCCCTAAAAAGATATGAGCACTTATAATTTATGCCAATATAAAACGAAAATAACTGACGAAAGCTCACAGATCGTGGAATGTATTTATTTCCTATAAAAAGATCGTCAAATTCGTTTAATGCCTATGTTAAAAAATTACAAACAATACACCAGTACAGTAAAGTTACAGCCTAAATACTGCAGAACTCAGATACACGCAGCTTTTAATTATGAGAGGGTTTCTGAGCAAGAAAGTGTCCGTCACGCTGCCAGTGGCGGGCTTCACATGTCTTCGATGTTTTTTTAATTTATTAGGCGAACAGATTTCCTCACTATGTTTTCCTTCACCACCGAGCACATGGAAATCAGCGCTTAAAATTGCAATTGTAAATTGCTGCGGTGGCTGTTTCGCTGTAAACAAACGAGCAAGCGCTCGTTAACTCGCTGTAGATTTCACAGTACGCGTTATTATACTACTTACGCGTAATGTGAAATATTAACGTTAACTGTACAGGATAATGTTAATAATAATGGATTTTTTGAAAATTACGAAATAATTCTAAGTATTCACGATGTTTTACTGTGTCTAAAGAGTTGAGTGTAAATACCTGGCAGATGTTTAAGAATGGCCTCCATTGCTATCCATTGGCCTCTCTTTTACCAGCATGAACCGCAGATTGGCGATAGCTTAGACGTTGCTCCTCGACGCCGCTTTAGGTTTTTTTGCGGCTGACGTAAGCAAGATAGTTATTGCATTACTTTTCGGAAACCACAAGATCGTTCTCGTTTATCCCTTGGTCGACTAATGCGACGTACATGGTAGGAATTTGGTTGATAATGATTCTTTAACCCGTCACCACCACGCTTTCCTTAAATCATATTATATTATTGTATAATTCAACAGCATAAATTCCGTTTTACAATCGTTTGGAATAAATTAACACGTAATTTAAAATACGTCGGAATTTAATTAGCACTAACCAATATATCTTTGCTATCTTGTTGATTGCCTATGAAACACAAAAATGGTTTGGTAGACAAAGAGTTTTGAACAAAGTTTAATTAACGATTGGTACAATAATTAATTTAGACTTTAATCAATATTTTATAAGTCTTTTAATGCCTGTTTGATCTAGTATGACTCTAGTGCGGCTGCTGATTGTATGGTCTCGGGTCGAGACAATTTATTTTTTTCTGTTTGAAATTCTCAGCCTCCGGTACTGGAAGTTAACAGATTTATTACTCTCGTGTCTCAGAAATTACGTAGATTTCTTTACGGTCATGTCGTATTCCCGTTCCAACGGACTATGAGAGTGATTGATTTCATTAAAACGACATTCATTTAGAATGACTTTCAATAAGTATTACATGTAATCTATATTGAATAAAAATATTCTATTCTATTCTAATGAATAGAGAGTGCACGTGCGCTTGCGCACACATCGTAAACAATGATCCTGCCCTGAATGAGATGGCTAGTCTCCATTTAAAATGACCACCGGGACTGAAATTCTGTCTGTTAACATTACTGTAAGTATATCATTTGTTTTACAAAAATCAAAAAGAGATTAATTGAAATAGCAAAACCATTTCGAGCAGCCTTAATTAATCTTATGCCATGACAACAATAATTACATTTCATGTTCTGAAAATGATAAAAAAAACAGTAAATGTAAAAATATAAAACTTCCTGTGTATTAACTGTCAATGGCGGTGTACTTGATTCGATTCACGAAAAGTTGATCGTCAGAAATAATTATTTCATGTAAGTATTATTTTAATTACATTAGATTAATATAGAGTAAACTTGATATGACATTACTGCATTTTTAAAATGATTGATTCATATTTTTATGCCGATTTACTTGCAAAGACAAATAAATCATGTACTGCATTGTGTACAGGGTTCGACATTTATAATTAAACGTTTTTATATATGTGTACACACTAACAAAACTTTTTCATATACATATATTATAACTGAAAATTCTTCGCTGTTGTCACATACGGACTGGCGCTGCAAAATGTCAATTATTGGTTACCTTGTCAGCCTTGAACACGTGTTCAGAGTAGCCAGCTTATTCTATAGGATCGGAGACTCTTTTTAGTGACGAGGCAATCCGTCTTAGTCCTCAAGGGCGACAACGCATCTGCATTTTGATTCTTAATCGAAGATATGTCTATGGACTGTGTGCTCGTTTGTCACACTTCTTCTATAAAATAGGGATGTTTTTCGAAAAGTGTGCTCAGAAATTACATGCCTTATTTCCTCTCTCCTTTTTTCACCATCGGACAGCCAAGCAAAAGACTCGTATTTACCCCTTTGTTGCCGATATTCCAATCAATTTTGATATACCAAACGGTTTGCGTCGTCTTTTGTAATGTGTACAGTAAAGGAGTGGAATAATCTGCTGGCGTCTGTCTTTTTGTCCGACTACAATCTGGGCGTCTACGAAGCTATAGTGAACAGGCTTTTGTTTCGCCAAGGTAATGCGATTTACTATCTAGGACTCCATCAACACTTACTCAATTGTAGAGCACTGGCATAAAATAAAAATTATAAAGATATTAATAGTTACTTTGCAACCATCCGCTCAATTAAATACAATGATTTGTCTTACCCAGATTGAAGAGCAACTTAGCGAACAAGGTAAAACTTACTTATCGGTAAGCCGCCGTAGAGATCACATAAAGATGCCTCGTGTAGAGACGAAACACGTGTCGTACTATTGTCGATGGTGTGTCTTTCCTAGAGTAGTGGTTTTGGGAGTAGTGAAGTTGGTAGTGGTGCTGGGATAAGTGGTGACGGGATTAGTGCACGCAGGGCGGAGCGGATGGTTGCAAAGTAACTATTAATATCCTTATTATAATGGATTGTAACGCCTGATTCTATCAATTACATAAAATTTATTTTTACATTTATACGTTTTAAAATCTTACTTACAACAGAAAAAATCACGCTAAAATTTCTGAGATTAATAAAATTAGACCAGGCTTTTTAGTGAAATAGCCGTAGTGAAAGTTATACTTAGTTATAGTGTACCTAAATTCTTTATTCGATAATATTTCATAATAGTAAAATTCACTAGAAGATTTTACTTAACTAAGTCTGAAACCTATTTATCACCATTTTTGACGGTTTTCAAGTTTTGTAAACGGTCGATAGAAATGATTGGAGGCAGCAAATTAAAAATAAATAAATAAAAGAGGCATAAAACGCAAGAGAAATATTTTAGTTTTTTAAAACTATTTTGCTATAAAAATATTACAATACGTGTCTTGACAGTTATTTTTGTTAACAATGGTGATGATGTTTATGATAAGCTATGGTAACTAATCCATCCTAGCCGTTTTTTCAATCCTGACGAACGTGCCCACCACGCTACTTCGGAGAATAGCAGAGAGGTCTCCACTGAGATCTGTCGCCCGCTTTTTGCACAGCTTGCTGAAGTCGAATGTTGGTGATCTAAGTGATTTGTGACTTGCCTCTAGATTTTCTAACCGCCACTTGTATATAAATATAATGTATATAATATGCCTGGCTAGATTTATGGGATATTCAGTTTGTGATTGTGTAGGCCTCTCCATCCATATTATTTTGCAAAACGTGGTACTCGAGTGACTCGTTGCTCTTCGTACCCTGCCAACCCTTTTGGGAAGAACATGCGTGAAGCATATGTATTACATATGTATGTAGGCAGTTGTCATTATGTCGTATTCCACATATGAAGATAATACTTAACTTATTCCAAAAAATAAAGTATCAAAACGAAAGTATGCGAAATTATAGATCTCATGGTACATCATTGATGGCATTATCATTTTGGTAACACAAGACATAAAACGGCAAGGGGACAGCGGAACACTTGATCGGGAATTCGTCTGCCAAGTGTGGTAAGTCCAAGAGTGGATTGGCATAGGCTGTTAAAAAGATTAGAAGTTGCGTATATATTTATATAAATATCTACACATATAAAATTAACGGTGGTAATCCGTCAGAAAATTGTTCAACATCCGTTGTACGTCGCCACATAGCATAACAGCCACTAACTGAATACAAAACGCAGCATCAACGGCCATTTCTATCGCCGTATAGATGATTCAGTTTCCCACAAACGAGATGGAATCGGGAATCATCCGACCGCTTCTGAGGAACAGCAATATCCGGTCGGGGCATTAATAACCCGGTAGGTCTATGTGACCCTGTTTATCACAAACCCTGCTCCCTTTCGAACGTCACTGCCATTTCATTTGATCGGTGACGATAAGAGGCGGGTACTTTAACACCGACTTCACATACCTATCATTTCCTTTTTGAAACTAGGAAATTTTCTCTACGTTTCCTTTCTTTTATATACGTAATTTTAAAAAAATTACAGTTTTGGATTCTTATACTTAACGTTTCGCCAAACCGTTTATCAGTAATCGTGACTGAATTTTGAGTTAAGTGTTATTAAAAGTCTTTACCATCTATATTTTTCTTTATTATATGCCTTCTTAATAACAAAAATTTAATAATAATCACTTAAAAATAAAACAATTTCTGTTAATGTATCGCACATACCAAATACATGACTAATATCTTCTTCGTATTCAATAAATCCAATCATGAAAACGGGCTTCTTGTTACAGTTTCTCGCGATATAAATAACATTCATGTCAATTGTATACCGTATCCAAATTATAATCCTTGACATAAATTTCACTAGTCTGTTTTTATGAAATCAGATTATTTACATTCCATTACACCTTAAACTAAACAGCTGAAGAGCAAAACGCGGACTCACCCAACATTCCCAGCTATTTTTAAATTAAGACCTTTAACTCGCCGCAACTTACAACACGGAACGACGCCCGACCGAAAGAAAAATCATTCGTCATTCAACGATGCAATGACCAAAATACTGACTAACGACTCAAGGTTGGGCGACTATTATAAAACGGCCGTAACTGCTGACTAATATACACAAACGTCTATACTCACGATATTCACAATCGTTGGGCGGCCGTCAGCGTAGTCACTACACTCGCGGTTTAAAACACAATTCACTGTCAGTAGGTCAACGGTTATGGGAGCCAGAGGGAAGTTACTGGCGTGTATAATTAGAGTAGCTCCGCTTTAGCTGCGACGCGTTGTCGCTGTGTGAGCGGCAGGCGGCTACTAGGGCGTCCCGCCGGCGCCTTGCCGCCGCCCGCCCCTCGCCTTATCACAAGAATAAAATTTATTTAATGGATAATCGTCTCCGCGATGGACTCTTCATTGGTATTTTGTATTTCGAACCATATTGTTAATGTTTTTAAGCGTTTCCTACAGTCCAACGAGTTAACATGTCATTAATTTTATTGTCAGAGTGAAAATCAATTTTTACCACGTACTATAGTGACCCTAACAGGGCGAATAAAATTATAAATGGAGATAAAAAATCGATTGAAAGATCGATGTATAAAGAAATTAGAAAAAATTAGTTAAAATACAAAACTCCAATCGAATTTATTTATATCAAACGTGATTTATCCGAAAAAATAATTTGTATACAGAAAGACAGAGAGAGAGAGAGAGAGAGAGAGAAAGATAAAGAACAGATCTACTACTTTTTTCAACCAATTGCTACTCTTTTCAACCAATAAAATGATTTTTAAACAAATCTAAAAAAAATCCATCTTTTAAAATTTACCGTTAAATCAAAGTCAATAGAGCAAAGTCAAGATGCTTTTAACGGCATCGGAGTGAACTCCTTTGCATAAATAAATTATGAATGAACTTTCAATAATATTTAAATCAAAAATTTAAACGTCATCGGTAAGATGAACAGTTATTTTCTTTTCTGCAAGAAAAAGTTTAAATCAAGTCATGAATCTATTAAAAACCGGACAAGACCGAGTAGGACTCGTGCCTTGAGGGTTCCGAATAGACACGATTGTGTATGTAGATAGTGCATCATCCTAGGAATGACTTATGCGTCTAGAATTCCGTCTGTTAAAGTACCACCGTCTTAGCTATTTCCGTCTTCAAATAGCAGAGCTTGCACTGCTGTATTCCATTCTAAATAATAAAGAAAGCCATTATAATTACAGCCTGTGAACACTCTACATCATCATCTTAATTCTCAGAGGAGACAACGCCCCATTCGCCTTCTTTGCTTAAAGTTAGCTGCAGGTATCCACGACCAACAATAGCCACTTAACATCAGATGGACTGTAATTTTATTTGGCTCATCAGTTTTATTTAAAAAGAATAGTCTCGATGATTTTTGTCTTTTTGATATCGAAATGATTTAACAAACAATGACTGATATATAATGGTTAGTAATGATTTAACTAAGAAATAATTAATTATTATTTATATGAAATTAACAAATATATTATTCATTTCAATAAAAATAGATACGGATAATGGTGTAAGTTGTGTAACTATGTAAACCGTGGTAGAGTCATATTGCTGCCATTATATAGTTGCAGCACAAAGAGTCAGCGTGCCAGGGGAGACGATCTCACAGAATACTAGTTACGCTAGTATTCTAATTATTAAAAATGAAACTTATAATAGGAGATTAAAACTGCTATTTTTCGTATCACCATATGTACAACATACCCTTATTCAGACACCAGTGTGTAGAGAACCTGACCTTTTTTTACTCGAAACGATGCATTCCATATTAATTCTCAGGGGTGACAATGCACCTGGATTTTGATTTTTAATCGTGGATAGATGTAGATTGTAGATGTCTATGGGCTTTACCATCCACTTACCATCAGGTGTACTGTGTGCTCGTTCGTCACCCTTATATTCTTTATAAAAGAAGTGGTTATGTAGATTGCTTTAACGAGAAGGTAAATCATTACGCATTATTAAGGATATATCAAAAACGACTGGTCAGATGTTGATCAAATTTGTATGGGACCATATTACGAAAATCGCCAGATTTCAAATAAAAGAATCGTCAAAAACCATTCAGCTTCCTTCTCCTTTATGAAGTCGGTTATGAAATAAAATGACTGGCCTTGAAATGCTACTACTGGAAGCTTGATGTTTTACATCTCCAAAGAACTATAGACCTTCGTATTTGATATTAAATTCTGCTTCTTTCTTCTACCCGTTTCTGTAAAAGACAGGTGAATATACGAACGGACAGCAACGTGCTTCTTAAAGGGTCTCGTTTTTCCTTTTATAACTCAAACACACTTCATTTGAATAAAGAATGCTGAGCGCTACTTTTTCCTTCAATGCAAAATTTTTAAATATTATTAAATTACAACAGTTAATAAATTATAAAATGACTAGAATTAAAAATTCATTGATTGCTGCTTAAACTTTATAAATATATCTTTTCGAATGAATTTGTAAAAGAAGGTTAACCTTATAGCGAAATTTTTACGAGGCAGAACGAATGTCGGCTCGACCGGGGAAGGACCACGGTCTCACAGAATACCAATTTAAAACAGCAAATTAATGCTAGTTTAAGTAAATTGTTAGCAGAGAACAGGAGACCCTTTTTACTCAAACTAGGCATTCCATTTTAGTCTGATGTAGATGTCTATGGGCCGAAAAATCTACCCATCAGGTGCAACGTGTGCTCGCCTTTCACCCTTTTTTTATAAAAAGTAAGTGAATCGTCGAGCAAAGAGTTCATAACCAAATAAAACCAAAATAATATTTAAAGGGCAACTCTTAATAGAGAAGTTGCATGTTTTTAGATATTTTTTAAAAGTTTACTAAAAATTACTAAGAAAATATAAGAAAAATATTTACAGTCGATTTTCATGCGATTTTACAATTGAAAAATTGTTTTTCTAAAACGTAAAATCAAACGTCAATGATGTCATTATATCGCTTTAGTAACGCCACCGCACGGTGAAATGATAAAACACTCATGTTTATGTTGTCAAAATTTAAAAAAAATTGTCATTGCATAATATGGTTTGTATATTATGTTTTGTTATGGCACACAGTGATCCGAATATAGAAAATACAAAAGTTTAGCATTAATACGATTAGCAGTATGAACGGATATAATGACGTCACAACCAATCACAAGTCGTTTTTTTTAATTCAAAAATGTAACTCTTTTTATGTATAAGTTCCAAAAACAATGAAATTATTAATAAGAAAAAATATTTAAATACTTTAAATTATTTATTATTTCATTTATATATAAATTTATGGCAAAAAAGTCTCTATTACTACCATTAGTTTTGTTAAAGAGCTAGAGTATGGTAGCTCAAGTGTTAAGCTTTTGTCTAATGTTTTTTATGATATGTTAGCTTAAATCCTTTTTAAAATTAAATATGTTCTTATTATTTCAGTAAATGGAATGTGTAGGAGTGGTGTAAGAATATCTATTGACGCATGTCGTCGCAACAGGTGACAGAGGGAACAAACTGAGAAAAAGCGACTTCCTAATATTAATTTAAAAAAATGTTTTGGTTGTCAACACTTCTGCCACATATCCTCCCCATTTGGCACTATATGTGGGAGGATTATGTTCAGCAGTTGACTTTTGATAGGCTGTAACTTTAACGATAAATGTATCATTACTGTTTATTATGAACATTCACCGCACGCGAGCAAACAAGTCTTAATGTATGTTCAATACGCCGCTACTCCGCATGGGAAAGACAAACAAGCTGTTTTAGAACAAAGTGATATGTCTAAGGGAACCTCTGTACAATTACATTGAGAGGGAGATTGGTTGAATATTTTTCTGCACAACTATTGATCACTGATACGAATTTTACTACAATTCGATAAATAGCTTTTAACTACGACTAAGATATATGCTTTTTAATTGAAAAAAGTGACTAACGAGCAAACAGTCCAGCTGGTGGTAAGTGGATGCTGTGTCCACAGAAAACTACAACTATCTTTCGTTAATAATCAAAATACCGATGCGTTGTTACCCCTGAGGACTAAAATGGAATGCCTCGTTTCCAGTAAAAAGAGTCTCCAGTTCTCTACACTTATGATACGAAACATAGCAGCATTGGTAGCTGCAGTATGGCTCTTACACGTGTGTGTGCAGTCTGGCAAAATTTATGACTGTGGTGACAAGGAGCAATATTACCTGCTATTTTACGCTAGTATTCAGTGAGAGTGTGGTCCTTCTTCGGTCAAACTGACCCATTCGCGCTAAACACGTAATATAACTGCAGCATGCCTCTACCACGTTTTGAAGTTAAAGTCAAAACTTCTTATATATTGTCCCCTATTGGGTAATGTTCTTCAGACCAAATTTCGGTTACAGCGACCAGTCTCAACGGAGGATATTTGCGCTGGACAGGATTAGGTATAGTGCCCGAGTGCATGCGCTAGCACGGGTGCACTCTCTCTTCCCTCACTCTCGTAGTCCGACGGGACAGTAAATCGACTTAAATGGAGAGAGATCAGGACCAACGGCTTTGCGTGCTTTCTTTACGAGGCACGGGGTTGAATTACCACCAAATTCCTGACTCCGTGCAACTACTGAGAATTTCTTGACATAACAACTCAATAACTAATTTTTTTTGACAACCCTGCGGTTCGAACATGGGACCTCATGATTAATAATGATAGATATCTGTCATTACTGTTTGTGAGCATTTATTATATCGTCGCGCTCGGTGTAAGCGGACTTCACAAGTCTTCAATTTTTTTTATTATTCCTTAAAAAAGTACAAAAACATAACGATAAGGTAACACGATCTTTGATTGCTATTCCACTTTAATAAACACTAATTAATTGGAGAAATAAAAACAAACATATTGGATTAAAATAAATACAGATAAAGTGTAAGAACGCTATATTAATTTCCACACAGACAAGTTGCGCATGATGTTTGATCACGATGTTTTTTTCCATTGTTAAAACACAATTAATCACATATTTTAAATTACTGTAATTGACAGAGGGGGTTACGAGCTTAATCTGTTTCTTGTGTTTTGTGAAATATAACGCGAACCCTCCCTCTAAAATAATTGACGTTTCAAACGTAATTGTTACTGCCATGCGAAACTCAATCGTGATTATCAGACCTTATAATTTGATTCACAATAAGGCATTAACAATAAAGTTTACTTTGTTGCTTTGGTTTGATTTGTAAAAATGAAGTGCCTTTCTTTAAGGTTCAGAATTAAGAATCAGGCTTTTTATAAATAGAATTAGGGTGACAGTAGAACACAGTCTATCTGATAGTAAGTGGATGCTGAATTGACATCTACATCTCTCCTTGACTAAGAATCAAAGTGCAGATGGTTGCCACCCCCGAGGACCAAGATGGAATGCCACATTTTCAGTAAAATGGGCATCCGGTTCCCTACACTGCAGTGCAGCAGCCTTGATAGGTGCAGCATGGCTCTTCCACGTGTGTGTGCTATTTGGCTAACATTTAAGACTGTGGTGACAGGGAGCAATATTACCTGTTAGAACGTTAAAAAAATTTATGACTTTGCCTCTCTTTTACAAAAGTTCAATAAATCAAAAAATGAAATGATTTCTTATTATTTACACGACTACTATACATTAAATGAAACAAATTTTACGAGTTTTATCGCGTCCAATTTGACTAATTTTAAATTATTTGAATTTCCGACGTTCGTTCTGATGTCATATTTAACCCGGGTTACCTACTGTTTTTGAATATTAATGTTTGATACGATCTACACAGAGTTAAAATCCTTAAAATGAGCTTCATTCAAACTAAAAAACGATTTTGAAAACGTTGTTGATGAAGATGATTTAAAGGATTACAAATTTTCAGAAAATGTTGAATGGAAACAAGACAACAAGGGAATAAATTTTAACAGATTTATTACTTATCGCGATGTGACCGAACAACCAAGTCAGAACCAGAACTTCGGGCCAGCCATGTGGGTTCCTCTTTGTTCACCGCGGGTGACCAAGCCACGGCTACTATGCCCCTTGCCACCACAAGGCGGGAACCCGTTCGGTGAATATGGTGGTGGCCTATGGCAGCAATGGAATTTTATAAGCTCTAATGAATGGATGGAATAAAAAGAGGGATTGTGATTATATAATGTTTTCTCTTATTTTTTATGTTCGTTAATTTAGGTTGCTGATAACAGCGGTATAACTGGACAATTTAAGTTGTTAATTTTAGTAGCTCTTAATAGATTATATTTAAGAAAACATTAATTTGACAACTGGGAAGAAATTAATACAAAACTTAGAACATAGCCGTGGTAGATACCGATTATACGTAAAAATTGTTCTAGAGTTATTATATAGAGCAAAAACAATCTTATACCGTTCATCATACTGCGGTGAAATTTTTGTCAACATTTTAATTGCACTTCCGCGAAGGTTATAGGCATAGTTGGACCCGGTAGGTGGCGCTGTTGTAGAATCCAGATATCACCCGTGCGAAGCCGAGGCAGATCTTTAGTTATAAATCTGATACCGATGTTACTTCGCAGTATGGTGAATATTATAATTTGATGTAATTTTATTTATAAGTGTAACAGAAACTGAAACTTTTTTATTCAATATGGATTACAAGTAATACTTATACTGAAAGTCATTTTTTTTCATTACCACTGGTTCGCAAAATACACCTCCGTCCTGAGAAAAACCAGCAAGAAACCCAGCGAAACTGTTTTTGTATGTTATATAT
>DWHP01002124.1:0-14886 GCA_018247895.1 Parnassius honrathi | reverse complement strand
AGTTTTACGAGTATATTTACAGGGAACACATTGTACAACGATATTTTAGTGGATGAGATGTTTCGCTCCTATTTTATGGATAATAAGTAATAAGATTTTGTATTTTATAAATAAAAATTGTAACAAAATTTTGTAATGTGTTTTATTGATGGTTCAGAATAGCGTTGTAGTTAGGAAGAAAGAAGTAAATTACAATAGCACTGATAAGCCGACGCACACGCCGCAATGACGGTGATTAATGAACAATAGGTAGGAACAATGGGACGCTAATGACGGTGGAGGCCCTCGCCGGATATCAATTAGATATTAGTAATTAACTGATCTGCACATCCCGGAACCGTGCATCCTACACAAAAACGGATTTTTTTTAGGATCGTGAGTCGACGAACGTTGTACCACTTCTGACTCAGTGAGCCAGAACTGGTACACTTAACTACTTACACGTCGAAATTAAACTATTTTTAACGGATTTATAAATCTTAAAACAAGTGAGTTATAATGTGATTATTGTTATCCTAGTGTTACATGAACTTCAGTAAAATCTTATTATTATTATTAAGTACATCTAAATTAGAAACACGTACGTTTATTAATTAATAATACTACTTCCTACACCGAGGGAACATACCTGAGCACGCACAAAGGATTCACACCATTCTCTTAGTGAAATAAAAGACCTACATCTCGCTGATAAGGAAACTAAAATAATGGTATTCGGTCACTCTTCACATACCTACCGATTGAAGACTGCATCTTAATTGTAACTACGAAGCTAGAAGATAACAACATACATGCAGAATATGCAATATTACACAAACACTGCTTCACATCTAGCTATCTATTGTGGAAGGAAGAGTTCTACAAGCAAGTAGACGGTGTAGCGATGGGCTCACCTGTGTCTCCAATAGTCGCCGACATATTCACGGAGGACTTTGAGGAGAAAGCCCTTCTTACTACTCCTGTAAATCTAAGATTCTACAAACGGTACGTAGACACTTTCTCAATTGTACCATCTGACAAAGCAACCTTAGACCATCTTAACTCCATAACCTCTAAAATACAACGCACAATGTAGTTAGAGGCAAATAATTCTTTAACTTTCCTAGATGTTTTAATCATCTGAAGTCCTGATAACACTATTGGTCACATTATGTATAATAAAAAGACCAACCGATATTTAAATGGTGAATCTCACTATCATTCTTCACAGTTAGCTACTGTGGGTAAATCTTTGTTTCGGAGAGCACAGGGCTAATGCTGCTGTATTTCGTATGATGAGTGTAGAGAACCAGAGACCATATTTACTGGAAATGATCTCCATCTTAGCCCTCACGGGTGACAACGCATCTGCATTTTGATTTGTAATCGAAAATAGATGTAGATGTCTATGGGCCGCAGCAACCACTTACCATCAGGTGGACTGTGTGCTCGTTTGTCACCCTATCCTATATATAAAAAAAAACAAAAATTAAAATAATTATAAATCCTACTCCACGCAGTATACTGCCAAGAACGCTGCCTGCGTTTCATTGCTTAATGGTTATATTTAGTCATTGGGCTAAAAAAGAATAAGCCCTCTCACGGCCAGCGGCGACAATCAGTCTCAACGACAGTTGTCTTATTTCTTTAGAAACTACGCCGCGCGTGCGCACCTCCGACTAATAGTCTCTACAACAAATGCCACAAACGTAAGGTCACCTCCAGGAGACTCATATTTGTGTTATTTGCCCTGTTCAGCCAGTCGTTTACCATAGTTTTTTTTATAGGATAGGGATAGGGTGACGAACGAGCACACAGTCCACCTGATGGTAAGTGGTTGCTGCGTCCCATAGACATCCACATCTATCTTCGATTACAAATCAAAATGCAGATGCGTCGTCACCCGTGAGGACTAAGATGGAATGCTTCGTTTCCAGTATAAAGGGTCTCCGGTTCTCTACACTCACCATACAAAACACAACAGCATTAAGCTACTATTTTACGCTGGTATTCTGTGAGAGCGTGGTCCTTCCCCGGTCGTGCCGACCGATTCGTGCTACAACTATACTACTAATATAACTACAGCATGGCTCTACCAATTATAAAAAAGTTAATTTTATGCATAACTTTAATATTTTAGTAGTTTGTAGCATTGGGAAAATAAGGCGTAAGTGAATATTACAACATTTTTTCCAACTACCTTACGGGCTCGTGGTGTACACTTTTAAATAACGAACGAGGCTCTGGCTACTGAAAAGTACTATGAACAATAATAATGAAGAAAAAAACTGGCCGGTATTTGATGGGCTCAGTGGCGCCTAAGCATGTGCGCTGATACGTGACCGCAGTTTCGAACCCAGCACGAAACATGTTTATTATATGACTTAGAACTACATAATATAATTGTTTTGGAACTGTATGTTTGTTCTTGTGATCTTTATGTATTTAAAACATCTCCATGACACATGACAAAAGTAAATTATAGTGTATATATAGGGTTAAAATTAAAAAATTGTAAGCACATTCGCGCATTTGAAAATTGTTTATGACTATCTGTAGATTATATTAAAAATCTACTTAAGAAAGAGAAAATTAGAAATAAAACGTAAATATTTTTTAGCGTTTACGCTTTGTTGCTTAAATTTAAAAATGTAATCACTCAGTCTTCATGGTGTTGTGGCTTAGTTATTTATGATTACTTTGATCGTAGTTACTAAATCACAAAAATATTATAAAATTACATGATTTGTTTTTTATCTAAAACTAGCGCGTTCCGCCCGGCTTTTTTGGATCTAGACCATAGTCACCTACTGGGTCCAAGTGAGTGTTTAAACCATCCAGGGACCTACACACTCAAATACACACAAAAAAATCATCAAAATAGGTCGTGCCGTATTCGAGTTTTTGCGAAAATATCGGCAATGATTTTTATATAATATAGAGTATAAGCGTGCCCAACGGTTATCATTTAGGTTTCGGTTGGAGTTGTGGTTCGGATATCGAAAACGCTGATGATCCATTCTAAATGGAACACTACCTGAATACTGATGCATTAAAATCAGAATAAATTAAATGCTGTCAGCAACCCTACCAAGCGGGGGCCCGCAAATTAGTAGTGAAGATCGAGTACAAGAGGTGTCGGATTACGAGCGCCCGACGCGAGGGCCTTGGCCCGGCTCGCCTCAAGTACACAGACTACTAATTTAAACAACCTATATTTTCTGCATTGGATTCCAGTTGAAAAGTATTTATTATATTGCTCCATTATTAAATGTGCATCCTTTAAGTAAACATTTCGCCAAAATAATTAAAAAATTCGATTAACAACCTGCTGTAGCAACTATGGAAAAATCCCCGATGGGGCAATTTATGTGAGAGGCCTGTGTTTATAGGGATGGACTTTTATAAGATTTAATTGATCGATGGATGGAAGCGAAGTATTTGGGTGGTCCCCACTAGATGGTGTGGGTGGAATATGGTAAGAGATGCAGCAAGTTGGATGATAGCTGAAGGCCATGCTTTGTGGCATTCCTTGTATGGTGCCTATGTTCAGCAGTGAAGTTTATGATTGGATGTTGATGATGATTAATTTTATTAAAAACTACAAAAATCCGTGTAAGTAACCGAAACATAAATACGAAAATAATATCGCTTTAACCCATCAATATTGCAAATTTTCCTTATAAAACAAAACTTATCGCTCACGGGCTTTTAATCACTAGCGTAAACATAACGCACTATCCGTATCATTTAAAACAAAAAGTATTACCAATCGTAATCGGTATATGCACTTAAGTACGATTGTACGTAGTGTCCAAATTCATACACCTACGTAAATTACTCGACTAACTTTTAACAAATTGAGGACAAGATACATTACACAATTTATATGTTTGATTAGGACCAACAAATTTAAAGAGATACGAATTTTAAAAGTAAAGTTACAGCCTATATACGTCCCATTGGCGAACGTAGGTCTCCTCTCACTTCTGAAAGGATTTTAAAGCAAGGAAACGACCGCCGCGCTGCCCCAATGCGTGTTGACATTGGAAATATATATATTTTTTTTTTTAAATTTCGTAGGTGCCGCTGGGGATCGAACCCGATTTGTCACGTACTGTAAAATTTACAATGAGCACTAATCCCCTGAGCTACCATGGTTATACGAATCTTACTATGAACAATAAAATATTAAATAAAATATGGCACACTCCGCAACGCGAAGGGTTTTAATATTAGTCTACTGTGCTATCAATGAATCACCTTGTCACGACCAAATGGTTTTAGCTAAAATTGATGTTTGATGTCATGCAATAAATTTGTATAATTGTACTATTTAGTGTATAATTCATTGTCATTAATTCATTTCATTTTTTAGGAATATCCGCTTCCGAATTACAGAAACCAACATAACGCAACGGATCAGCAAGCTGAAGTTACAATAGAAGTACCGACAACCGATGGGTAAGAAGGTTCTCGAGTGGCAGCCTCGTACCGGGATACGAAATGTAGGGCGGCTCCCCACCAGATGTAGTGACGACCAGCAAACTTATTCGTTAACTTAATCATTTTCGTGATTTTGAAGTTCATTGCGTCGTTTGCCCTCTAAAGAATTTTAGAGCTACCTATGCAGGAAGTTGATGGATGCAGATAGCTCAGAATAGTGCTTTATGGTATTCCTGTTGGAAGGCCTATGCTCATTAGTAGACTAGTCTTGGGCTGTAATTCAAGTTTAGTCGAAACTCGCAAGGCGAAACTCGGAATCACAACAAGTGAAGTGAATAGTAGCTATGTCGATCTGAGATGGATTAATTAAAAAATCGGTTATTTGGAGTAAAGGAATCGACTTTTTAGATCAACTCGAAACACTGGATCATTTTACTGAATCGATCTAAGAACTCGCCGAATCGGACCGATTCACACAATAACCACTTACTTTATCTACGATAATGTGTGCTATTTTCCACAACACCTTTTTTCAAATTGTGTGATAATATTTGAAAAAGTTAAACAGAGTATATCTTAATACGAGTACTATCTACAAAGTTAACTTAAGTAACAAATAACAGATTTAACGAAATCCCCTTTTCTTGGATTGATTTAGTTTTATCTTTATTAATAATAATAACATAAAAGATTGCTCTTAACATAATTAAATATATTCCCTTCGTTGGAGTGTATATTTGTTATTAAACTGAATGACTTATTAAACAGACGAACGAACTTCGAGTTAGTCACTTTAGGTGGTAGAGCCACGCTGCAGCTATATTATAGATAGGTGGTACGAATGGATCGGCCCGACCGGGGTAGCATTACGTTCTCACAGAATATCGTGTAAAATAGCGGCTTAATACTGCGGTGTTTCGTATGGTGAGTGTTGAGAACCGGAGACCCTTTTAATTGGAAACGAGGCATTCCATCTAAGTCCTGAGAGATGATAACGTATCTGCAGTTTGATTCTTAACTGAGGATAAATGTGGACTGTGAGCTAGTTCATCACCCTTATTCTATAAAATTATATGTTGACCCTGATGTTAAGTGATTCCTGCATCCAATGGACACCTGCAATCAATATGTGTTAATCGCCTAGATTGACTTGGTAACATTAAATAAATCTAATCCAAATATGAATAAAATTGAAATCGAAATTGTAAATTTTGTTCAACTTAACGCATAAAAATCCTACAAACATTCTGAAAACGCTACCTGCGTTTACCCACTAAATGACCATAGTTTCTGCTTTTCAAAAGAAGTCCCTAAAACTATTAAAGCTGAAGAAACATTCCCAGAAACAAAGGCCTGAAAATATAAAGTATACAAGAACCTTCTAGTATACATTTTATTATTCCCTAGGATGGAGTTATTGGTTTTCGTTGTAAAGTTCAAAAGATAATGTCATAATAAAAATTGATAAATTGATGAGGTTTACTCGAAATGTTGTATTGACAAGTGTTTTTGTCTCTTTCTGACAACATTTCCATACATCTTTTTCTTTTATTTACTCTCCTACTCTTATACTAACACCTGACTCACTGTATTTACAAATAAAATGCGAATTTGAATACTTGCTATGAATACATATAAAATGAAATCATACGTCTAACGCCAAAAGATCACCACGGTTACGACCAGAATAACCTAATAGCATTGCAGAAGCTGCAAACACTTTCTGCGAATTTATTGAACTGCAACAAGAAAAGGACAGAATCTTTTCTTTTATCTTCTTGACCGATAACGTTAAAAGGGGGAATCATTGAGTTCAATACAAGTTATTTTTCCGACTAGGAGTCTGTCAGGTTAAACACTACGCTTACCATACAGTAGTGCATTCACTATTGTATTCAAATTGGAGGAGCCTACTTCTTCTTCTTTTAAATTATGGCTTTTCATGACAGAATTCTGCCAGTGTCAAGTCAGGCATTGGAGTGACAAGTGAATAATGATTAAATTCACAGTTGAAAACCTACTTCTTTTTTCAAAGACCGGCAACGTACCTCTGCAATTCCTCTAGTATGGAAAACGTTTATAGGCGTCGATGTATAGGTCTTATTATCGGATGAGTTACTTACTCTATTGCGCCCATACAATATGGCTTATCAGGCTTCAGGCTAAAAATGATTTCATCTTAGATCTTACTTAAAGCATCATTATTTGAAGTTGATAGCAGATGTCCGTAAGGTAAACTGTTAGTTCCTTTGTTACTCTCATATTATTAAAAAGAATGTTCTTTCCATCGATTACATCGGCACTGCATATAACGCTCGAATTTAATTTGGTGTTCACTTCAAAGCTGTGTGAACAAGCTCCGTGTGTAAGAAAACCGACTTATTTTGCAATGATGTCGATAAGCCGACATGCTTGTGTTTTCTTACGTGATTGACGTGGCCTTAATCTTAAAGACCAACGCTAAAACTTAGAACTTAGGTTAAAATTCAAGCACGCCTGCTGTCTGCGCTCTCGGTCCATATTACTAGTTTTCGGTCTGTGAACGCTGATCTATATCTATATATACTAAAAGAGGAAGGTTTATATGTTTGAAACATACATATGTTGTAAAGATCCAAAAATCACTCGTGCGAAGCCGGGACGGATCGCTAGTAAATAACATAGTAATAAAACAAAAATATGATAAATGGCCATATCACATCAAGATATCGAAACCACTCCATAATCACAAAAAGTGAAATTCGATTTGAAATATTCATTGAGCACTGACGGATATCAACTCTATTTAACGATGTAACCGCCGGACAGGCGCGGCTAAAAGATAGCATTTTATAATGCGGTTTCTTGTTCGCCCGATGGTAATTACTGGCGAGTTGCGCTCATCTCCGGACTTCCATCGACACGGGGCACGGTAAATTAGCAAAAAATAATCATCAAAGCGCCGCACAGTCATGTTTCGATCTCAGATCAAGTGATTGCATCTAACAGCGCGTAATTATGTTAAACGTATGTTGAATATATATAGGAGCAAGAAACACTGTAATATGAATTCTATGTAAGTAGAAAATATAGTAAAATCAAGTAAGGATACAGCCTATATACGTCCTACAGTTGGGCACGTGCCTCGTCTCATTTCTGAGAGGGTTTAAGCACCACACTAATACAGATTAAATAATATTACGTAGAAACATTATTTAAGGAATGTCCGCCGCTCTGCCCCAAAATAAATCTGTAATTTTTTTTTAATTATCTATACTTACCTAACAAACAACAATCTTACTTTATAAAATACTAATCGAATTTTATCACAATTTAAAATGGCGTGGCAATACTACGATTCTAGCCTAAGTTATTATTTGCACCTGGACTTATTTATTGTTTGTATTTTCTATATACAACATATTATATTGTTCATTAATTTATATTTTATCTACCATGTTGGACACCCTAAAGCACTGAATATTAAATTTTTTAACTAACTAAATATTAAATTTTAAGCAAACAAAGATAAAAAATCGAATAATGCTGATTCAAAGTTGAACAGTGAAGTCTGTCTTATACTTCGAAATTCTATCAACCGCATTAAAAGGTAGTTAATATTTTGTAATAATTTTACCTACTCAGCAGGTATATATACGAATTCATATTATTAAAGCATATAAGTACAAATACAAAAAATCTATAGCAGTTAGGTTGAATACCACGGGTGGTATTACGTATTTGGTCATACGGTGTTTAATATGGGCATGGATAAGACCCTAAGTGATACAGGTATTGAATTTGAGACCAATAAAACATCGATACGTCTTCTTTAAAATTAAAATTCCAGTTTGTTTTAGCGTGTTGGTAAAACTTTATCAAACGATTAAAAAAAGAATAGGTCGAGTTGTCGGAATATTTTGTATGATCAGCGATGATTTCAATGATACATTTTTTTTTTGTTAGAAAGGGGTACCCAGGGGTAGTTCTTTTATAAATTTGGTTAAGATCCTATATTAACATCCATGAGACAATCATCAAACTTTTGAATTTGCAAAGTCAATCTGCACAGCGAATAATTCTTAACCACGTCAACCGATTTCGATGATTGACTCTTTAAAGTTATTTGAAATCGACTTTTACTTCTTTAAAGTTTAATTATCATATTAGTATGTCGATTATATAAAAAGTAGAGTACATAATTTTGTTTATGTGAATTTCAGAATTATACAGATTCATGCCTTTTTTACTTAGTAATGCTTTCTCTGTCAACTAAATAAGGATAATAAATACTTGTATTTTGAATAAATGTATCCGAGTACGATTATTATATAATTCGCGAATTTCCGACCAGTTATTACAACGTCCGTAAAAACTTGTAATATCATAACAACGTTTCCGTTTGCTCCTCAAATTTTAACCATTCAAATCGGGAATACCTAATTTGGAATGTCTATATATTAAAACTTCCCCAAAATCTTAACATAGCCTTCCTTCAATCTTATCGCATACACATTGGCGTTGTTTAATCGGGACTGTTACGTATATCCCGAACAGATGATTAACTTCCGGTATTTAATTGGGCGATGACTTCCACTTCGAAAACCATAAGAATATCTTTACTAATTAGGTACTACAGTACTACTAAATACACAGAACACAATTACTCTTTACTACTATAATTTAAAAAAAAAACAATTTTAATGGCATTCCGATTGTAATTCCCCAAATTTATGTTAAATTTTTGACAATTGTCGCCTACATGCATAGTATTTCCTTTTTATATTCTTCTGCATTTATTTTTATTGTAAGTACAAGTGGTATTTAAACCAGTTGAGGTTTGGGTACATTCTATAAGGAATGTACCCGAACCTCAACAATGCTCAATTCTAATCAACGAACCTCCAAAACCTCCCAAACAATGTACCCACAATGATCACGCGCAGAACGCGTGGTAGTTAGGATTTAAATAAAAAAATCTTCATCTTCATAATAAATTACTGTATTAGAAAACATTTACAGGAAACAACAAAATACATTCTCTCTTGTTCTTAAAGTAATTACATACATAGTCATTACTCTGAGCTCTTTCTGAATACTCATGACATCTGTCTTTCTTATTCTTTTACAATTATTTAAAAACTTAAATAGAACGAAACATACAAAATCTCCACGAACATACTCCACTCCCTTGGGAGCTTCAGCTTTTCAGTCTTCGTATTGGAGATCCAGTAGAGGACACAGGTATTTAATACCACGTTTGAGGACTCCGATGGACGTCAGATCGTCCGCCACACGGTTTATTTCGTCTGGTCCGGGGTAAAACTGTATGATACGCCCGAGTTTCCATTGTAGTGGGGGAGAGTTGTTGTCCTTGAGTAAAACCAATTCTCCAATCCGTAATTCTCGAGCTGGTACTCGCCATTTGCGTCTCCGCTGCAATTCAGATAAATAATCCAGCTTGCATTTATTCCAAATATGCTGACGGTATTTTTCCGATTGTTTAAATCTGTTAAGCTGGTTAAAACTCGTTGAAGTATGATCAGGTGATGGTATCGTATCCAGAGCACGTCCGATGAGGAAATGACCGGGAGTGCGTGGATGGAAACCATCAGGAGAGTAGGAAATAAGAAATAGAGTGCGACTGTTCAGGATGAATTCCACTTGATTAAATAAAGTTGCCAGTTCTTCAAAAGTTAAATGTGTGAAATTTAGCGGAATTTACGCCCGCCTGCCGTAGACCGCCAAAGTGCGCCGCATAAGCCGGGGAAAAATGAAATTTTATGCCTTCGTTCGAAGCAAAATCGGAAATGGGACGCGAATTCTTGTTTGAAAATCCGCCTAGTTCTTTCGAGGCTGTCACAAAATTCGTGCCATTTTCACAATAGATATCTGACGGCTTTCCTCTGCGAGAGGTAAGCCGAAATAAAGCTAGTAGAAACGCATCTTTGCTGAGCTCACTCACCGCTTCTAAGTGAAGGCAAATTAAATTTACAGCCTCTACCTTTACGATTAATCATAGAAAATGGTCCCGCAAAGTCTACGCCAGTACTAATAAAAGGAAATCCAGCGTCTACGAGAACGGAAGGTAAGTTTCCCATTTTAGAGGTTACAGGCTTAGCAGCAAATCTACGACATCTGACACATTGATGATAGGCAGAACGAGCGACATCTCTGCCAGCAACGGGCCACACAGTGCGACGGACTGACGACAGCAGCAGCAGCGGCGCGGCATGCAGCAGGCACAGGTGCTCACGCTCGAACAACAGCCGAGTGAAGCGATGCTTGCCGTGGACTAATATAGGATGTCGTTTTTCGAAGGAGTAGAAGAATACATTGAGGCGGCCTCCCACACGGATTAAACCATCGCGTAGAAAGGCGGATGCGAGATGAGCACCCAGAAGGGCGGTGTGGAGCTCCAAGCGCGGTATAGTGTTGGGTTTAGTAGGTGCGACTCGGGCCTTAGCGCATAGCGGCTGAGTTTTGACATCGCCGTCATCGTTCGTAGATTTAACATAGATGCACGCGGCGCATGCAGTCTGCCATGCGACGCAAAAACAATCAAGCTCCAAGAAGTAGATCTACAAGAGTATGCTTAGAGGAGATAGGATCTGCAAGGTTAATATTCATAGGTAAGTTTATTGGGATATGTCAAATTGGGCGTGAGGTAGATCGCCAGATATTTCAGGTAGCACTAAGTAAGTGTGTAGTTAGTAGATTTAGACTTAATGCGGACGGAGCAACGCTTGACGCCTGAGGTGAGTTGTCTATTACCTACACATATTATATTTGTGTTTGTTTGTTCAGTGGGCAAGCAAAGTTTGTGTTTCAAATTTTCAGTTAGTATGGAAGCTTGACTACCACAGTCTAATAAAGCGCCACATACTCGTTAGTATTGGGATTGTACACATCTACAAGGGCAGTGGATAGCGAGACGTGGTTGTTACTGGAGACGGACCGTACAGATACATTGACAGTAGTGTCAATGACCTCAGGATTTTCATTTGCTTGCCTGAGGAACCTCGCGGTGTAAAAGCGTATTGTGTCACCGCTTACAAGTAAAACAAGGAACTAGCCTGCATAGCCGCGTAGGGTGTCCTTTAAGTAGGCAATTTAAGCATAATTTCAAGCTGGCCGCCTCGGTGATACGCTCCTCCATAGATCTGGACAAGAAGGAAGAGCAGCCGTAGACGCGGTGCGGCCTGACGCAGTACACGCATGACGCCGCTGCACCCGCCACTTCGCTGGGAGCGCCCGCAGTCGATGACGAGGCACCACATATAGATGAGCTGGGTTCCATTGAAATCGCATGCGATTTTATGGGTAATTTCTTTTGCTCAAAATCGTTGAATGTTTCTCCTTTTTCCTGCTTATTACTATTCACACTTTTGAGAATATCAGCTCGAGCCTTCAAAAATTTAAAGAAATTATCTAATGAAGGAAAATCACAATTGAATGAAGATTTATATTCTTCCCATTTTAATCTAGGATTGCTATCAAGCTTAGGGACAATCATATGAATGATTATTGGATTCCAATTAGTAGTGGGAACACCTAAAGTGTTAAGGGCTTTAAGATTTTTTGAAACATGATCCACAGTGTTACGCAAAGACTTAGCTGTCTGAGAAATAGAAACATATTAAATAGTGCATTCATGTGTTGTGAGACCAGCTGTTTTTTATCGTCATATCTCTCGCAGAGGAGCCCAAGCCACATTGTAGTTATCTTCAGTTACTTTCAAATTACTAATAACTTGGGCTAACTCACCTTGCAGGTATGATGAAAGATAGTAAAAATGTATAAAATTTATAGTGTCATTATCATGTATTAAGGAGACATACATTCCTTTGATTTCAAGCCATTTATATAATATATAAAATAAATATTTATATATAATAGCCGCCATTAAAATAGGCAATTGTAATTTGTGGTAAGCGAAACCCTGGCTGAATCTTAAGATTGGGCTGGCCTGAGTCTAAAGAATGATGTTTATCTTTTTAAAGGATAAGAACAGATCCTTAGCCAATGTCATAGGCGCATAAAGCTACGTTCCATTTCCTCCCTTACTTCAAGCTGGGAGGTACCACGAACCTCAATCTCCGTCTGCAAGTCATTAAAATATTCAAATAAACTTTCAAATTTTTCTAAACGTACAGAGAGCTCAGGAAATTGACTTTGTGTAGGATTCTTAACTTCAGTTGAATCATTTACAAAATTTCTAAATAGCTTTACTCTTTGCTCAACGTTAGCCCATTTAGTCATGAGTTCATCCATATTTGGACCCTTTTTTGGCATTGTGAAGAGAAATGAAGAAACAAATTAAAATCAAGATAGGTAAATGCTTAATCTGTAAAATTATTTGAATATAAATAAGTTAGTATGAAAAGTTGAAATATCTAAGAATTTGTTACGATGACTTGCAAATTAAAGGCATAAAATAAACGTAACTAGCGGCTTAAGCGTGGCGCAGCAGCGGTCCAAGGGTGGAGGGCATGACGAGGAGTGCAGCAGCAGGAGACAGTCCGCTGCAGCAACAAGTGAGTGACGAACACCCTACACCAAGGTCGTTGTAAATATAGCAAATGCTTGGCTTGTGTTAGTATTTCAACTTAAGAAGTTATTAGGCTTAGTTTTAAGTAACTTAGTAGGTACGGAAAAATATTTGGGGGCCTAAATTTAAATTTATATATAAAATAAAATATTATCCTATGAAATATTAATACAAATTAACCAAATTTTATGGTGATTTGCAATGTACGCCACGTGTGCGTAAAGAAAGGTTTGGTAGATTTAGTTTTAACCACTGACCTGTATAGATATATACAAGTACGCTGGACTGGCTGTACACCGTGACATGATGAGGTCATTTGATTTGCGCCATTTTGGCGCTAATCAAATGACAGCAGAAGTGCACATCCACGCAACTAATAATATCCCTATTATTAGGCGGTGTGACAAAATATATCGATAAAAATTCTATACCCTACCTATACCTAAATAAATAGAATCTCTGCGGATAGATGGACTCTACCCGTAACGTCCATTCTATTTATGTATCATATTAATATAATTCCATTACCATTCATTATCATTAAAGCCCTTCACAAGTCCACTGCTGAACATAGGCCTCTCCCAAGGAATGCCACAAAGCACGGTCCTGAGTCACCTGCATACATCAACTTCCTGTATAGCTTACAGGGTTTTCACTCCATCTAGTGGGGAAAATTCCGACACTTCAGCTGCCGGTACGAAGCTGCCACCCAAAAACCTTTTCTCCCCATCGGTTATCGGTTTTTCGAGCTATATGGCTAGTCAATTGCCACTTCAGCTTACTAATTCGTTGGGCGATGTCGATCAATCTGGTTCTACTGTCAATATCCTCATTCCTAACTTTGGGTGTGCTACGTATTCTAGGGGGCTTGACATATCGCAACCCATGGGTTTTTGATCGAACATTTAATTGCCTTTGTCGGTGGATGTTGCGCAAGAGGAAGCTGCCAAAACCCATGAATGTAAACGACAGCCAGAATTTTGTGAATAAGAAATAAACTAAAGTAGGGTCACTACGAAATTAAAGCACAAATTAAACCTTGAGACTCGAGAGAGAATTAAATCTCTAGACTCGCACTTACTAAAACTCCATGGTGTTCTACCTCCGCCACAAATTGACAGGACCACGGAAACACCTTCATGCACACCCGCGGCCCCTCCGGTGCCAGCCACATAATGGCAGTTCCTCCTTAGTTGCTGACTTCTCCTCCCCTTTTTCTACTCAGATAAGGCGCACTAGAAACATAAGGAACACTGCCCTTCGCGGCCTCAGACTCCACCTGCACTACGGCCTCCCCGAGCCCGATAAGTGAATGGAGCTAGGAAAAAACGATCAGTTCAGCATCAAGTGGTGCAGCCACACTAAAGTCGCGAAGGATACTCGACTGGCATCGCATTGCCAAACGCCATACCAACACTCCTCTTCCCTGATGACTCCACCTCGACTACAGCGGTACAGGGAGAAGAATCTCTTCTAGCCGCAGCCCACTAACAAACATCCAACGTGGCTCGACATCATCAGGTGACCTTTTGACACTTGGCTATGGCCCTTGAGTTTGTGGGAAAATGAGTAAAGAAGAAATAAAAATAAACATTCGGAATAATAATCTAATACTTTTATACTTACTGGTACTAGTACTACCAGAAAATATTGTCGGAATGCTGCACTTTTTCAAAGTGGTACAGTTCTCATGTCTAATAAAACAGTCGTCTGTGAAATGTTCCGAACAAATATGATAATTTTGTTTCAGATGCCAATTCACAACATTTATGCTTTTAAGTCATAATTCTAGTCTAGGTTCAGTTGGAAACATGTTAATTAATATACATGTGATAATCATCTGTTGTTGGCGACTTTGTTAACAGATATGGGTAGGAAAGAACATCGATAAGTATTATAGACAAGGAACTCGACAACCCTATTGATTTTTA
>DWHP01002123.1:0-14890 GCA_018247895.1 Parnassius honrathi | reverse complement strand
ATTGTGAATTAGAATACAAACCCAAAAATGTGGAATTTCTAGTAAAATTTGTTGGTTTACTTGAGGTTTAACACGACTACTGAAGTTTTTTTTAAAGAAAACTTTTGAACATTTGAATTTAAAAGGCCCATATTAAAGAAACTAAGAAGCGCTTTGATTTCAAGTACACAAAGAGTGAATTTGGAAGGCTCAAACGTAACCTTCGTTTTATTTCACCTTTAAATGACATACTTTTGTTCACAAGCGTAGTTGCAGTTAATTTTTTTTTATATAAATAGATACGTTTAGTGTGCATACATACTTTATATTAATTGAATAACTAAATTCTAGGCAATTGTTTTTATTGTTGTGGTCGAAATCAGTTGGCAGGATATCACTTTAATCATTCATTAACTTTTCATTTACCGCGGCGTATCAATAGTCTACTGTTGAACGTAGACCTTTCCCATACATTTTATCTTGTGGGCAGATATTTAACACAGCCGTCACGCTTGGTAGGCGAGAAAAACAACCGCAGATTTTTTTATTCTTTTAAGGTCTTACGAGGTGCTACTGTCCTTTTCAATTTCAGGGTCAACATCTATTATTTTTAAATGAATATGGATGGATTTTCTATTGAATTTTTTTGATTACTGATTCTATCAAATATTTATACAACGTAATTACTCTTACGCTAAAAGCCGAAGGCATAAAATTTAAGTATAAGAGAAACGTTATAGCGGCAGGTTGCTAAAATAACTTTAATAAAAGGTCTTCAGAACTTAGCTTTTATGATCAGCAGTCTTAAGTCTCGGCAGTTCAAAATTTATTGTAATTGTTATAATTGCAATTATATTATGAATGGTTAAAGGGGTTATGAATTCTGTACTATTCATACTTCTGATTCATTTCCTTCCGTCGCCTCTCACGACACCTACGCTACGATATATTTTAGTACTACGCGGCGTTAAATGCTTGTTTAAGTTTTTTTAGTAGAGGAGAGATTAACGAGATATCAGTCCATCTTATGGTAATTGTCCACTGCTTATGAAGGCGCGCAGTCAACTTCGGATTGATTGTTATCCCTGAGGAGTAAGATGGAACTCATCACTTTAAAATTTTACTAGAGCTAGTGAAATAGTATGCTTTCAAATGAGCATGAGTTTAACAGTATACGTGCAACACGTCACTAAAATATAATAAGTGATAGAAAGTTATATATAGTAAATATAATAAAAAATAAATATGGATAAGTATGTAAAATGTAAAATTTTAATAACTTACTTTAATAAAAGTCAATAATGTTTAAGAAACAGAGAATTTATCTGCAGTAATCTACCTTTATGTGTATGGATACATAAACGTGTTTTTTTTTTGTAGAATCAGGGTGATAAACGAACACAATCCACCTGATAGTAAGTGGATACTGAGGCCCATAGACATCTACATCTATACTCGACTAAGAATCAAAATGCAGATGCATTGTCACTCTTAAGAACTACGATGGAATGCCTTCGTAGTTCTTCTAATAAAAAGGGTCTGCGGTTCTCTACACTCACCGTACGCAATTACTAACACTACCGTGAAAACATGCTCAGCACTGAGCTGCTATTTTATGCTGGCATTTAGTAAAAGCGTGGTCCTTCTCCAGTCGAACTGACCCATTTGTGCTACAACCATCATAATATAGCCGCAGCACGGCTTTGTCACGTAAGTTAATAATGTAGTTCCACCTTTCATCTGTTACATCGGCATGCTAATTTTTGGTATATTTTCTTTATTATTATTTTATAAATTATTAGTTAAGACTGATGTTATCTGCGTAATTATTAAATATCGATGACGATACATATCAGTTTTCAAAGGCAATGCTTACATTAAAATACAATAGCTTATTATTATTTTTAGGTCTATGTTTTTCACAGCCCTTTTTCGTCATAATTATGTCAAACTAAGTATGAATGGTGTTTAGACGTTTAAAGTGCGGTCGCAATAAGTGTATATTCACTATGTGGTTTTTAATAATGTAAAATTTATCTTCTTATATTCTTTTATTTAATAATTATTTTATATAGAGAACAACTTATTATACAACATCTTATTATGGGACACATAGGAAATTATAATGTCGCTTTACTTTTTTATAATCTTTGTAACATTAAGTATTTTAACATTACTTACAATACTGTATTTAAGCACTTTCAACGTCAATCGATGAAGATGTCATTTTTCAAATACGACATTTGCCTATTTTTGTGTTGCTTGTTTTTCACATCCATTAGCCAACATATTCATTTTATACCGACGTTCCTAACATAAATTACATATAATATGAAGTTTATAGTAACCTTGCAATTGTAAATATAATCGATTGAAATATCATTCGTCAAATCCGACCGTAAATAGTGACTATATGGTGTGACTTGTGAACATTTGTTCATATCAAAAAGCTGTACATGGGAGTCTAATTACCATTTCCACCGCAGTCGGGCAAAAATCACCACGAAACTTTTTATTTGTGTTCGACTTGTTTAAACCTGATGAGTTAAGCTTTTTACAAAGAGTACTTATAAGTAATTTCTTGGAAATTCTTTTTTATAGGTACTTCGTAATTTTCCTGTTTTACATTTAAATAAAAAGAAAAGTACCCGATAAGTCATAAACTAAGGATAGTGAAGTATATGTTCTAAGTCTATTCGATAACCGGTCTAAATTAAGCATTGCTTACTAGAATTACTGTATTGACATTTTGTTTGACAAAAGATGACTCGAATTGTAATAATATTATATACTTAAAATTCTGATATAATTAAGCATACCTTACTGTACATACAAATCATGGGTTAGCAAATAGGTGCTAGTAAGAGATGTAGGAATGGGCACACTGTTATCTGATTTGCTTCCGCAATATGTAAAGTTCCGCAGTTCATAGCATTACATTTCTGTTTTCGGCTCGTTGGCTAGGTCCACAACCTTGATAGCAGGCACGCTTTTAAAGATATAATCACATTTTGTTCTGTATAACTCTTTCTTCAGTAAATGTTCCTACTAAAACACAAATTTCATTTATTAAATCAATCGTATCAGTCTATCAAAAAATGCTGAAAAAAGATACAATATAGACTGTTTCATAGCATGGGGAGGGGGAGAGATAAGCCAAACTTAGAAATCTTGTTAGCGTAAAGTAATAATAAAACCAACGCCACTCCTCATCTAATGTCCATAATAAGAGAGAACTGTGGAAAAACAAGATAAACGATCTTGAGGCCTCCGAGAGATGGTGGTATCGTGTTTGTTGGTGTCAAAAATGAGAGTTACCGATCACCTGATTGTAAGTGGCTATGATAGCATATGTACAACTGCGGCCTTTAAACAAAGAAAACTATATATGCGTTGTCACTTTAGAGAACTAAGATGCTTTACAGGCTGTAACCACACTGGTTCTTCATACCTTTTAGACCGGAACGCAGCAGTGCGCGTACTGTTCTGGTTCTAGACTCCTAGGCAGAAAAAAAGTCCTATCATTTACTATGAACTTTTTTTTAAAATTCCAATGTAATCTGAACTCGGTACTATTTCAATATCTTACATATAAGAAACTCTGACAATGGCTCTAACAAGAATAATTGTCCCTAGCCCAATTCTCACAGACAGGTGACGGTAAGCACCATTGTTTGCTAAAAATGCGGTGGGCTGTGGGCTGATCGATCTAGATATGGTAAATATGGGCAATTTTCTTTTGTCATGTATCACAATTGGCAGTCTTTGAAAGGCCCTATATCGAGCAGCAAATTAAAGTAAATTATAAAAGTAATGCCTTGTTATTTTAGACAAAAATGCTAAATAATAAATATGAGAACGTCAATACTTTCGTCGAGTTTGTTAAACTACTGAATGTGCTTGAAACTCTGTAATTAAGTTTTACAAAATATAATATATCTTTGTTAACGAAAGACTGAATGAAATTTCAACAAATGAGCCATGTTTCAACAAAGCTCATTATAAGAGGAAAAAAACACGAAGATAGAAAAAACTATTATCGAAGATTTTTGATCGAAAAAGTGTGTAAAATAAAAAGTTTTTCAATTATTCATATTCTTCATCATTGTTACAGCCCTTAACAAGTCCATTGCTGAACACAGACTTCCTCAAAAGAATGCTAAAAAGCACGGTATATAGACACTGCATTCTTCGACTTCCTGCATGTCTTACAACTTGGTCAACGTCAGCACAACTCTATCTAGGCCGCTCTACATTTCGCCTAGTACCATACGTATCAAACTTGTTCATAATATTATCGCATTATTCGATAACTACATCCGAGTTTGAAAAAATAGGGTGCTAATAACCTTCGGAGGAGGTTCGGTTGCCACCTAAGACGACTCGACCTGGAAACATACAACGAACGTACCCTGAGGACTAACGAGAAGATCCTGGAGCTGAAAGAAGATATTGACAAGTTGCGCTGTAATAATATAGGATTATCCGAAGTCCGAAGAGAGGGGGAGGACACAGTGATTCTCGAATCAGGCAACTTGTTCTATCAACGGGAGGCCGACTATCTGTCCCAAGGAGGTATCGGATTTACAAAACCGTTTTCAGTGCCTAGAAGATTGCAATGAAGTGGACGATATAAATAACAAGCTTGTGGAAACTGTCCATGCGATCGGAGCCAAGTTCTGAAAGACCTATCGCAGAAGAACACAGCAACTCTCCGATTACACATGGCTGTTAGACGGGAGATGAAGCTGCAGTCTTCAGCAGATTTGACAGTATACAGATAACTAAACAGACAGATCTCCAAATGCATGCGGCGGGACTTACGCAACTTTGATACAGCTCGTATTGAAGAAGTGATTGAGCGGAACCAGGGCTCCAAAGTCTTTGCCAGAGATCTGTCTGCCAGAAAGAGCCAACTGTCGAAGCTGAAGATCGAATGTGGTAGCATCGTTCGCGGGACACCTGAGATTCTAATTGAGATTGAGAGGTTCCGTGAGCAGCTGTACACGTCACCGTTGGAGCCACACGCAAGTGTGAGTAGCGATGCAAGAGCAAGTCTTATCCAACCCTATTCCGATGATATCCTGGACGTCAGTCCGAGCGAGATTAGAATAGCTTTCCAGCACCTCAAAAACGGCAAGTCCCCAGGTGAGGATGGAATTACAGCGGAACCACTGAAAGCGGGTGGAACACCAGAATTTAAAGTGCTTCAGAAGCTCTTTAATTCCGTCCTCCATGGTGGCCTTACTCTGGAAGCTTGAAGCAAAAGTGTGGTGGTCATGTTCCTCAAGAAAGACGACAACGCTCTCTTGAAGAAATATGGATAGATTTTCCTTCTGAGCCGCGTATACGTGCTGTTTTCGAAAGACAACGAATCGTCTCGCACGCAAACTCGACGACTTCCAGCCTCCCGAACAAGCCGGTTTCCGGAAAAGTAAAAAAAAAGGCAAATTGTACAGAAGTCCGAAGAGTACAATCTGCCACTTTTTCTTGCGTACGTGGACTATGAAAGCCTTTGATTCAGTCGAAATCTGGACGGTGCTGCAGTTCTTCAGCGGTGCCAAGTGAACTGTCGGTATACCAAAGTGCTAAAGTGTTTGTACAGTAGGGCCACGTGGCTATCCGAGTAAAGAACCAGAGTCTGATACCTATCCAACTACAGATAGGTGTAAGACAGGGTGCCGTTATATCACCGATACTCTTCACCATTGCATTGGAAGACGTTTTCAAGCTACTGGACTGGAAAGGATACGGTATTAACGTCAATAGCGAGTACATCACTCACCTTTGATTTGCAAAACAAACAAAACAAACAAAACAAACAAAACAAACAAAACAAACAAAACAAACAAAACAAACAAAACAAACTCAATAGTGTCTCCCAACGGATAAGTCTTAAAGATAAACATGGACAAAACGAAATTCATGTATAATGTCCGCGTCAAACCTACGTCGGTAATTGTTGGGAACACTAAACTCGAGGTTGTTGACAAGTACGTTCACATGGGACAAATAGTCCGACTAGGTAAGTACAACATCGACCGAGTCGTCGATAGACGGATTCTACTCGGCTGGGTAGTGTTCAAGAGATTACGAAACATCTTCTCGTCAAGGTCTACCTCAAAACCTGAAATCTAGATTCTACAACCAGTGCGAATTACCAATGGTGACATACGGATCTGAGACGCGGTACTTTACTGCTGGTCGTATGAGGACACTGAAGGTCGCTGAGCGAGCTGTGGAGAGGCTACGCTCGGTTTCTCTGCGTGATAAACTTAGAATGAGGATACTCAGTAGAAGCAGAGTGACCGACATAGCCCAACGTATTAGTAAGCTGATGTGGCAGTGGGCCGGCCATATTGCTCGAAAAACCGATAACCGATGGGGTAAAAAGATTTCTAGAGTGGCAGCCTCGTACCGGTAGGTGAAGTGTACGGCGACCCCCCCACTAGATGGAGTGACGACCTGATAAGACGTGTAGGAAGTAGATGGATGCAGGTGTCTCAGGACCGTACTTTGTGATATTCCTTGGGGGAGGCCTATGTCTAACATTGGACTTGTGTAGGGCTGTAATGATGATGATGATGAATGATTGAAAAAACAGTTTCACGGGTATTTTTTTTACGTACATCGATTTCTCGAAAGCGGTCGAACCTATTTAAATTATTACTGTTAATTTATTAAATAGTTAAAGGGTGGTCCAATACAAATGTAAAGAAAAAAATCCATTCTTAAGGATAGGAAAATAGAGTTAATTATAACCGAGTTTGAAAAACCCAGGTTTTATGTTTTTTTTTGTATGTATACCGATATCTTGGAAACGGCTGATCCGATTTAAACTAGGGCCGATGCAGATGCAAAGTAAAACCTTTTGCTAGCATCACAAACGGAGCGGAGTAAAAGTCTAAAGTCATAATAATATTTATTTCAACAAAAGATTCTATCAAATGGTGTGACATTGCGCAGATGTAAATTAGCGAATTGATTAGATAGTAAAAGAAAAAAAATCAAGTTCAGATTTTTATGTTGGTTTACAAACTTTGTCTGCGTTGAGCTACAAATATTGCCGAAAAAATTATGTAAATTGGTCTACGGGTTACGGAGGAGATAGATTTCAAAGAATTGTTTTCTTGCGCCATGGAAGCTCCGCTCGGTTCGCTCGCTCCGCTCCAATTATTATTATTTTATTAAATAAGTCAGGGCTTCAGGGGTTGTACAATATAAATTTGAAGAAATAAAGTTCATCCTCAGGAAGATTTTATTGTACCTACTTAAACAACATTCTTGTTTTTATTTTACCCTGAACTTGCGATAATACTTTCGTAATACTTTCATACTGTAACTGACTGACTGAATTCAGAACCAATTATGAGGAAATAATCATATTATATTATTACTTTCATAAATCGGTTTTAATCTCTTTTTATATTATTTATTTCTTTGCATATATATTACTTTAACAAAAGGCAGAAAAATACTTCCAAAAACTTTACTTAAAAATGTGAAGTGACTTAACATTATGTCAACAGAGATCCGTGTATAAGTCAAAGCGGAAATCCTTTTGAAAGCATATTCAAAATTGTATTTGTTCATATGGCGACACAAGTTCTTTGATATTGGTCGGATAAAATAATCCACTGGTGAAGTAGTTCAATGTTTGTTGGCACGCGATGTCTCTTTTGAGAAAAATGATGCGAATGCTCAGAGAATTACTGATGCCATAAGCGGAAATATTTAAGAGTATTTTTGTGGTAGCGTTCGGTTTATTTAATTCCTGCATAAGTTTAAAATCTGTATATATATATTTTGATTGTCAGTAATGAACTTTTAAATACATACTTATTTTAATTATTCCAATGCAACGGGATGCTGCATCGCTTGAATAAAATGTTCAAAGTCACCACGCCGGACAGGTCAGCACAGAGACTCCCCATCTCCAGTGTGTGGAATTCGGGTTTAGCATATTTGGATGAATTATACACCGCCAATTGATCGTCGAACCGTTGCAAAATGTGTTAAGCTAAAGTACTGTTGAGTAATTTTAGATCTATATATTAATACGCGGAGAGGAAGCTTTGTAACCTCGTTTAAGGATATTGCCCGCACGAAAAAGTGTGAGATTTGGCGTAGTTAAGTATGGAGAAGATGAAGAAGAAATGCAGAAACCTAACATGTGTAATAAATACAATATACTAACTCATACCTGCTCGTTGTGCGCACAATAATCGATGATAATAACGTAGATATAAAGTATCAAGAATTATTTTAATGAGACTCGTAAAATCCATTCTTAGCGTCAGCGTCTACATTGTGAAATAATTAACTATACTAAATTTTAAGTCAATCGGATGTATAGTTTTAGGGATATCGGAATGAATCAGGCAGAGAGAGAGAAAGAGGGAGTGAGAAAGAGAGAGATAGCATTAAGCAAAAATTGTCAAACACTTAATGGTCTGTGGTCAAACAGCCCAAAGAATTTTAAAATGCTACCAACAATACTTACTGATAGATAGATTAAGCGAGCTGCAAATTTTGTGTTATATCAAATGTCCTTTTTCCAGAAATGTATTTAAAAAAATCACTCCTGTTATGTAATATTACATATCCGTGTTTTATATATCAGTGTGCAGTTGAAAGTGAAATATAGCTTGCTTCATATTCAAACCTAAAAGTTTAACGAATTACGAATTTCGACCGTTATTCGACCACTAGTATGACAATATCTGGGCGATCAAACAATGTTCAGCGTTAGAAAAAATCTCAGGAAAGTCAGTTACCAAGATGAACTCGGAAAAAGAAAAACATTAAATTAATGCAAAAAGTCATCCAAACAGTTAAAGCTGTTTTCGAAAACCCATTTAATATAATGATAACATTATACACACAAGAATTTCTCACTTAAAGTAATAGGGGTTAAGGCACTCGTATGAAGTTGTTTCTATAATGTGACCACTTCGAATTAAAATTTCAAGGTGGTTTTTGCCACGTTGCCACGAGCACATGTTGAAGCTCGCCTTACACAACAGGGTAGGTACAGAAATGAAAGAACAGAAATATGATCTCTGAAGAAAAGTGGATTGCATACAACGCGAGGGGAACCCTTATCACGGAAATTGTATGGTAATGACTACATTTCAAAATTCACTATAGCTTTACGAAATCCGGCGTATCAATAATAGCAGATGTTTAAAAAACCGTTGGAATGAAAAAGTAACTACTAAATTTATTGTTACGTCTTCGTAGAAATAGAAAAAAACACAACATTCTACTACGTATATTAAATGACAAATGCCGTAATTCGTCGTTCATTGTCAGACGGGCATTAACCAGTGCCAATATATCTGCAATTTAGAGCTAAATGGTACATTGCGAGGCGATGGCAAGAGGCTTGATTGAATGGTGTTCATTCCATGGAAAAATCTTTAAAATGAGGTGCCGTGTAGTGGCGGTTGAAATTATCCACTACCCCATATCTTCCCGTGGGTGTCGTAAGAGGCGACAGAGGGAAAAGGCAGGAGATGGGCAGCAGTATCTTTCTGATAACAACAATAATATAATAAAAAACTGCGGTTGCCAACCCGCTCGCCAAGCGTGGCAACTATGGCAAATATCCTGCCCATGTATAAAGATGAATATAACAGTTGTCTGCTACCAGAATTAATTGATTCGCCCCATGAACTTTCTATGCTGATAAAAGAACCACCGTATATAATAGAAGCAATCGAAAATAAAAAACATAAAGAAATCCCAAAAAAAGTTAACTCATACACAATATTACACCACTCGAAAAAAATTCCTTACTATTAATGCTGTAACAAACCAAATAAGTAAATATTTGTGTATTCAGTTATTCTTTTGTTTGGTTTTTTATCAACTGCCTTCTAAATTAATTCTCTATAGATTTCTCCTTTTTAAAAAACAGGTACAAACGTTATTTGTATGATTGTAAGATTGTAGATACAGATTGTATAAAAAAATCATTTACATCCGATATGAAGGGAGGAGCTGGAATCATGGAGCCGAACTACATTTAATACAAAAAAAAATTCGAAAATAGAAAAAAAATTGAATGATTCTTCATACAAAACGTACAAGGTAGAGTCGAAATTTGTATGAAGAGGCAGATTTTTCCTCCGGTTGTATATAACCTTTTTAAACATACAGCCTGTATAAATAGTATAAATATAAAAATTATATTACCACGAGAAAAGTGAAACAAAATATTTTTGAAAAAAAATTAATAAGTTATATATTTAATGAAATAGAGCAACCTTCACCTGTGATATCGAACGTATTTATGCAAGGGGGAGAGCACCACCTCTAATGGCTGGGAAAATATATTAGCAAAGCTAGACGGAAGCCTTAATAAACTGGTTAGCTAATGCTTAGGTCATTCGTACGATAGGCTGAAACATCGCCGTTCAGCTAGCGGCCTGAATAATGTTCAGTCGTAGCTTTTGTTATAACATTTAATAAGCAGGCTGGCTAATGCTTAGGCCATTCGTACGATAGGGTGAAACATCGTCGTTCAACTAGCGGCCTGAATGATGTTCAGCCCATGCGTTTAAGCCGATGCATCTAATACAACATTTCATGCGCTATATTATATAAATATACGCGGCTTTGGGGTCGACCAAGGTCCACCCCAGCCACAGCCTGACCTACTGTCGCTGATATTACAAGATAGTTGCAATGTTGTATTAAACGCAGCGGTTAAATATCATTCAGGCCCCTGGTTAAATATAAAAAAGCTAAGCTGTTAATTGAACGGCTAATTAAGCTAGTTGGCTGTGACAGCTTGTACTATTTTTTATTAAACTTTGGAAAACACCATCAAAGTTGTTTGCCGACGCCATATTGACAGTTTGGGGAGTTTTAGCGCTAGATGACAGAAAGTAGAACTAAATTGAAATGAACAGGCTATGCAAGTAATGAAACGTCATCGATCCAAGTCATTTGCCTAGCTGTTTGATCAAATGGCTGAATATCATTCAGGACGCTAGTTGAACGGCGCTGTTTAGTTAAGAGGCTAGGCTCTTGATTAATCGGCTAATTAAGCTAGTTGGCTGTGACATATACTCTAAGCTTCCAGAAGATTGGATCGCCAAATCGCGATTATACCAAATTCTTTTTTCAATTGGATGCCCTATGTCCCCCCTAAAGGGGACTGTTACTGGTTGATAAAAATTAAACTTTTAGTGAAACAGAAACTTTATTCAATATAGATTATAAGTAATACTTATTGAAAGTCACTTTTTTAATTTACTACTGGTTCGGAAAAAAACCTCTATCCTCAGAAGAAACAACAAAAAACCCAGCGGGGCTTCTATTAAAAAAAATAACAGCTTACAAACATTTATGTTACAATTAACAACACAAAACAAATTAGAAACAGCGTGGTACCGATCACCTTTCCCAAGTGTTAATATCATCCATAAATTCCTTAATATTGTAATAACCCCTTTTATACAAACCTAGTTTAATAAAGTTTTTGAACTTTGTGCAGGTCAAATTTTGTACATTTTCTTGGATTTTATTGTAAAAGCGTATACATCGCCCCAAGAATAAATTACTACTCGGTGGGGTCATATAACTCCTATTAAGGACTTGTGCCTGATTCTAGTATTTACAGAATTAATATCACCTATTTTTGTTAAACTAAATCGGTTCATCCGTTCGATATCTACGATGCCACAGACAGCCCAACAGGATACACAGATACACAAGTTAAACATATAACACCCCTCTGCTTGCGTCAGCGGTAAAAAAAAAAGAATCGAATCTTAAAACTAATCATGAAACATATAACCAAAAAATACGCGGTCGAATTGAAAATCTTCTATGAAGTCAGATAAAAGAGAAAAAGAAAAAACATTTCATAAATTCACTGCAGGTTTCCTAGGCGGGCCTCATAGATACTCGTACATCTCCGAAACACAAAGATGCGCGTCTTCTAACGCTTCTTGCCAAGACCTAAGAGACATTTTTGCAGCCGCAAACATACTTTTTAAAGTGCTCAACGTCCTTTCAGCTTGGCCATTGGCGCGACATGATCGCTATATCAAATGTAAAGAAACACCATGACTCTCACAAAAATCTTTAAAATATTTACTGGCAAAGCATTGACCCTGCAATAGCTCGAGCCGAAGCTCCAAATAGAGACACACTAGATTCAAAGACTTTGATTGCATTAGATGAATCTATTCGAAGAGTGCGCACACATAAGCACAATTTAGTGAACGCATCGATTAAATCTATGACGTACTCTTTAGAACCATTTTTGCCTCTAAGTTTGCCACTTATGTCAACATGCGCAGTATGCCACAGAATACTAATCTTAGGGATTGGATGAGGCTTGGCTTACACACGAACTGAATGTGATTTCCACAATTCCATATGCTTGAACCAATAATGTTCGTATACCTTTCGAGTGTCTTCTCCCACCCGAGGTGTATGAACAAACGGAAAGCCCTGGGAACCATTGGGAGCCATCGGGTACGATTGTTCTCTGTACTTTGCGATATAGGACACCTGAGTGCATCTCGTAAGTCCGAGAAATAACGGGTGGTAACTGACCATCTTTGGGTTCAGTATCACACAGCTGTTCTGTCAAAAACCAGTTTTCTAACAAGGTAGTGATATTAGCACGTTTTTTTCAACCTTCGAGAAACAAGGGGCATGTGAAGATTATAAATATAATACGTGGCAAGAAGTCAACATGAGTTACAGGGCGTCCCTCACGGTAATTGGTTTATAAATCAAAAGCTTGTAAAAAGGCCCACCATCGATGCACGCGTGGTACAATAACGACTTTGTATTGTGCTGCACCTCGAGATGCCTCGCGGCGTAGCGCGGTGCATCACGGCGCAGCGGTGTTTCGTCGGTAGGCACAGCGTGCGCTGTTAGCGACTTCACGAAGCGCCGCACGATGTCGCGAAGCGTCCCGTGGCGACACACTACGCAGAGCTAAACCACTGGCCGCGTCGCATCGCGACTCTGGGTGAACTGACCCTAATTCTGATATTTTTGGCGTGGTATAAAGGGACCAAAAATTACCAATATAAATTAAAATAATTTTATTTATCACCAAAGTTGCCTTGAGTTATTATCGACATAAACTGGCCACTTAATTAGGCTACCGTCAAAATGAAACATAAAACTTCATAATGTGATTGATCAGCACCAGCATATTACAAAAAATTGTGAAAATATTTTTTTCACGTCAGACTAGGCTGTATGGGCATAACTCCCTTCATATAAAACAAAAAATATCACTGTCAGTGTCAATGTCACGTGTGTCATGTTTGACAATTTTGACAGCTATAAACAGTATAATTCTCTGTCTACGGTATAATACGTTAAGGGCTACCGATAGCAGTAAACAATACTGCACGTGTTTTTGTTAAGGATTTAGGTTATTCATAAAAAAGGTTATTATAAATGTTAATAATCAAAAAACATGAATCAGAAGAAAGTATTGCACAAACCTTCATTATCATATACCAGTCATCCTGACTATCGCAAACCTCCAAAAATTGCCAATCCTGTAAGTTTATTGTTTATCATTATTTTTGTCGTAAAGGTTTTACTGTATAAAACAAAAAAATAATAATTTGAGTTTTAATCTTACTTGCAATTCTCTTTTTAGTACCTCCAATGCCTTGGGGCGCCACACATTGATTCTTTCAACTATATGCTCCATGAAGGATTAAAAGCAGCTTTAACAGATCTGGTTCCTGCTGAATTTGAACTGCCCAGTGGGGAAAAAGTTAAAATCACAATCGATGAAGCTGCATTCGCAAAACCAAGTGTTCCAATGGATGTAGTGGGAGTTAAGAACCAAAGAGTCCTCCCTACAGAATGCCGACAGAGAGCAGCAACATATAAAGGAGATTTTAAAGTTAGAATGACATTTACTGTGGACAATAAGTCCATGACGATCGATAGATCATTAGGAAACCTTCCTGTCATGATAAAGGTATGAATATATAATATAATAAGTAAAATAGCATATTTAGTACCAATCCATAGCAAAGATGACTGACACATTATTGGTTTTCCTCCTTTTGAACGAAAGATGACCTTGTAAAATGTACGGGATATTGAGTAGCTTAGTGGCTCTCTTCTCTGTGGTGGTGGAGTAAAAGAATATCACCCAATTTTATCCTAAGGCCATTGTGAGAGGTGACTATAGGATATGCTAAAATTTCCATAATAGATGTTATAAAAATTATCTTTATTATGCCATGCGTGAAATACCCAAACTGGAGATGGGAAACAGTTTCAAATGGAAAACTTACATAGAGCCATGCTGCTGTTATATTAGTGGAATAGTTGTAGTACAAATGAATCGCCTCAACTGGGGAAGGACTGGGCTCTCACAGAATACCAACGTAAAATAGCAGCTTATGTATGATGAGTGTAGAAAACACATCATACAAAACCTTTTTACTAGCAATATGGCATTCCATCTTAGTCCTCAGGGGTGACAACACATCTGCATTTTGATTCTTAATAAGACATGATTTAATGATTTCTTATATTTTTACATGAACACTACACATTGATTAAAACTATTTTTACAGATTTTATCGCATTTAATTTTAATTATCTTTATTTTTAATTAAAAATTCATATCATTATGTCCTCGACAAAACAAATCGAGGATTTAATCCACAAATCCTGCGAAAGAACACTGATTTCTCGATGATACGTGAGGCTATTGAAATTAAAAAACATCCTAATTTCATTAGAGAAGGAGGCTGGGTACTACCACCTGCTTGGGATCCTATAATTAATAAAATTAAAAGTAAACCCAAGCATACCACTGCAAAACTTCAAAACACAGTTAGTTCATTCTGCGTAGATCGGACCAAAGACAATAATTAAAAAGCTGAAGGTACTCCGGGTT
>DWHP01002122.1:0-14892 GCA_018247895.1 Parnassius honrathi | reverse complement strand
TTTTGTTACCAAAATACAATAAAATCTTTTTGTAATGAAGTAAAACCAGGCTTTTGTTTAGACCACAGGATAGAAAGTTTTGTATAGATTTTATAATGCCTAACTTCTTCATAGAAAGTAGTCTCTGAATATAAGTTTTAATGGTTTTAGGTGCTGTGGCAGTCTAAGCGGTCGCATGCGGCCGCACGTGCGTGCGGTTGCATGCGACCGCTCGGTTGCTTACTTCCTGGCAAGGGGGCGTTTGGCAGAGTAATTGAATTTCACTCGGGAAAGGACGATCTGGTCTGAGTAGTGTCCCTGAAAATTAAAAACAACATTTTAAAGACGCCTATCACAAAAATATCACCACTTCTATCAGATAATAGCGTTGATAGCGAGCAAAATCAAGCAATAAGCAGTCTCAAGGAGAAAGCACCAAAGCAAAAAGAATACGAAGCAAAAAGTCATGCAACTTCATAGCATTAGCAATGTTGACTTTACTTACAATCATTTCACCACACATCGCTTTCAAGCTACTGAGTCTAAGCAATAATCAGAGCATATATTTGAACAAAATTTGAACCTTGTCAAAGATCAATGGAAACTCATTGTCTACTACAAAATTAATCCGTACTGGCAAGGCATTGATTTATTCCACAAGTAGTTCGATAATTTGGATAAGATGTGCTCCAAGATATTAAAAATAAACAAAATGTGACGTAATGTTGTCGCAACTACGTCATGAGGCCAATGAACTAGACTACTATTATCATATGTTGCTCGGTCAGGAATACCCACGCTCGGGACGCAAGTACGGGCTTATCAACGGTGTCGGATTTAGCGCACAGCCTGTTTGGTGTGTTAGACTATGAGTTCGCTCAAAACTACGAGAAAGACATTAATCTAATCAGGATGAATCAGAAACATCTCGTTCTTTTGTGGAAAATCACACATCGTAGTCGAAGCTGAATACAAACTTTTGAGTCGAATCCAGGAGCTTATGAACAAGCAGCACCAGAGATTAAATGACTATATCATAATGCTAAAATGGAAGCCAATATTATAGTAAAAGAAATTAAGGCCGAAGAAAACATCAATGAATTTATCCTCTCACCATGATACTAAACAACATTTTGGCTTTAAAAAAACATTCAAAAAACGTTGATGGAGACTATCACAGATATCCACTATGGGCAGTTTTATATTTATTTATTAACGCTTGAACAACTGAGTGAAAAGTTAAATATTATTTCTGGCCAATTATCCAAGAAATTAGCCCTGCCTATAAACAACATCCAAAAACAACTTATCCAGGCTCTATCATTTAATGGAAGTAAAAGCAAGGATGACAAGCCAATACTTTATTTTCGATATCAAAATCCTGTTGGTGAGCAGGGATACCTACGAGATTTACAGGGCTATCTCTATCCCTCAGCAAGTACAAACACAGATGGTCAGCATTACAGTTATCACAGATCATATTGCGTAACATCCAAAAGGACTCGTACGTACCATTATCAGAAGGAGAATTTCGAAGATGTACACAATTCAGCGCTGAGACTCACGTCTGCCCGCTACAGAAACCTATTTTCATATGAATTTGGATGATATTATCCGCATCAAAAATGAAGACACAGATCGGTGTGAAATCAAAACTTTGCCCTGCATGTATATATGGGTTTAACTTAAAAAAATAAATACATACTTGTAACTTTGCTGTAATCAAAGGACGATAAAACACTGACTTTTGCTGTAATCAAAGGACGATAAAAATTATATGCGAGCATCATGTTACAGCACAACAACTTAGCAAGGCCGGTACTATTATTCTCGAGGATGGCTATATCATTAAAAGTGAAACATTGACAATATTTTCACAGAGAAAGCAGGTAACTGATTATAATATCAACCTCCCTACCTTGCAAAAATAGATATACCTCCAATCAATGATATCATCAATCTATCAATTCCTCTCCAAAGGCTCGAGAAATTCAACGAGAGGGAAACACTTGTCAAGTATTGGACACCAAATAGAGCAGCTGAAGACAAGTGACACTGACACATAATTAGCAAATCAGTTATCAAACCACGACTTACATCAATACGTGGTTATTTATCTTCTGCTGGGGGTAGCTATACTAGCCTCAGCAATATTTGTCTTGCAGTTCCTACGCCGCAGATGCACCGCATGAATACAAGCGCAATCTCAAAGAGAAAAATAAGTTTGTTTGAATGTACAGTTCGATGGCACGAGCCTTAACACAGAGCAAGCAGCATAAGCCGAGCCCCGCGGTATCGCCATTACGTCATCAAGTAAACTGAGTGCACGCGCACTGAATAAGTCGACGACACCTATTGCCTTATTAATAAAAATTGCTTATTCCAAGCTTAATTCGAAGTTACACTTGGACTAGTTAATCGCAGAGTAATTGACTATTTACTTCGCTATTACAATGTTATTAATAAACATGGGATAACCTCGGACTAAAAATACATTCCTTACGCCGGGATTAACGCTTGCGCTATGGCAACCCACTTATTTTAAAAGTAAAAATAGTGAGTTATTGAATGATTGGTGAATGAACTGAATGCTTAATGATGACATTAGTGATAGTGACAGGCGATATTTTGAGTTTGACAAGAGATACGTGTTACGTGTTGTTCCTTGTTCCTCGTGTTGTTTTCGGAATCGGTGGAAAAACTAAGTTCCAAATATAATCATTTTAATATTATTTGCTACAAAATTTTAGAATTAAGAAAAGAGCGTGAAGGGCAAAATTAATTAAATAATCTTTTTTTATTTTTGTTTTAGGGATAAATAAAATCTTTTCTACATGTAATCATTGTATATTTATTTTAAAAAAAATCGTTAATAAATGCTGCCCGAACAGAATTTCCTCTCAGTGAGCTATTTACTAATTGTGTGACTAGTACATTTACATCGTCTCCCTATACTACATCCTCAAGCAGGTCTTGCTTTTGCATTGCAATATATAGTTTTGTATGCTCTTATTTAGTATTTAGTCCTCGCAGTAAGCACCGAAACCTCAGCTCCCCTCCAAATCATTGTTAAACAGTGTTACAGATATGCCGTGACCGGTTGTACATTTCTTTTTTTTTTTTGTTTATTAGGATGCAGGATAGGAGTGAATAAATAAGGAGTATAAGCATAACCAGAATCTCCGAAAAGTCTGCCTTGAAATTCTGACTGCTCAAACATTTGTTTTAATGCTACTTTCATTAAATGTTCCTGAAACGTGTGTGCTGCCTCGCCAATGTGCCACCATATCCATAATCTCTAAATTAGCATTTGTCACAACCTGGAACAAAGCACTCATAACTTCCTTAATATGAAATAATAGATTGAGGTGATTGTATTGAATCTAAGAAAATAACCAAGTACCTATATAGCAAAGATGGGCTAGCTAGGTGCTATAAACCTTACTTGTATATTTATTGATCTGTAATCCTTTTCTGTTGTAGTATTGGCCGATGTTTCTAGCAACTTTTGTGATTCGAATATGTGGCAATCAATAGCCCCAGTCACTTGTCTAAATCCACATAACGAATAAAAACATGTAATGACTTTGTTCTGCTCCACATCACTTCCTGACTTAATCCATTATGCTGTTTTTGTTACTAGTGCTTACAACTTATGAATTTAACACGGGCTACAACGCGCGTAAACGTAAAGTTTTACAAAATGTCAAAATACGCGACTAGTCTACGCTTACTCAGTCGTTAAACTAGGTACCACCAAGGATTAACTTTTATTCCGAGAGTAGATTCGGATTAGTTTACTTCCTCCTTACGTTGTTTTGTGTTGTGTGTTGTTGTTTGTTATGTTTATTAATACTGAAATTAGATATTTTAAGATTTAAACTAGGAGTAAAGTTAATCTTGCTCAAGTCTATGTTTATTAATGGGGCTGATAGAGCTTATGCTCATGTGTTTGTGACCTCTGCTATAGGCAAAAAGAAGCCGAAAACCAAGCGTCACAATTGCGAACGAGGATACGACGCAGTACCTACACAGAAAAGCAATGACATGCAAGTTTGCCCCCAATCATTTTCTTTACCGCCAAACACTTGATACGTGTTTGGCGGTAAAGAAATTAAAATAGAAATGAACAATTTCATTGATATTAGACGGTTACGAACTTGTCTTACTATGAAATTTAGGTGGATGCCAATCCGCTCGACTTTGGCTCTAATATACTTTAGAGCATTGGTATCTGAGCTTTGCTCGGCATAATATAAATATATAATTTTCTCAGAATTGGCATCTATCTACGTTTTATAGAATAGGGGGCAAATGAAAATATGGATCACCGTCTGCAGCATTTATGGTTTATAATGTGATTAATATCAAACAAGAGTTTAATCCATATTAAAATTAGAATATTCAAATTATATTCACAGTTGTATTAACTTCAAACATAATGAAATAATTTTAAAGGTCAAAAGTTCTTAATATTGGAGTTTTTGTTTTAACCTGAAGTATCTCGTATCGAACGTGACGCAATAAAGGTTCTTTTATCTTTTAAAGTACTTTTATTGTGCTTAAGTTGGCAAAAGTATTTATTTTGCTTGTTATACGATTGGAAAATTGTTTTGTTGTTTAATCAAAAAGTCGGAATCAACGATGAAATTCCGAATTCATCAACTCCGAGTTCTCAAGCGAATCATCATAGAAGCGATTTGAGTGCCACAAGTGTATATGTAAAAACAAAACACTCGCTCGTTTTAATCTAACTTTGCTTCGGTGGTAGACTTGGCCGAAATATTAGAGATACGAGGAAAATAACAATACAAGCAGGCATAAAAAGCCCCAAATACTGTTTTGCTTTGCCTTGAGTTCGAACGTAAGATCTGCCGGTGAGGGGTTACGTGACGTACGAATACTAATTAATAGGTAATAGGTAAGAAAAACAAAATAGCTAATAGTCTCGTCGCTCTCATACGTTTTTTTAAAACCCCGACGACGTAAGCTATTCGTCATTTTATCTGTTTGCACAAGAGGTGGCAGGCCCAGGCTCTGACGGCTGATTCGTATCGTTCGTTGGTGGGCGTTTACGTGATGTGGATGGGTACGCGGCGCGCCTGTCTGCGAGTTCGCTGTGTCCCATCCAATCACTACACACTCACCTAGTGCAACAAACACAAATAGTACATTCGTGTTTGTTGCACTAGGTGAGTGTGTAGTGTTCGTGTGTAACAGGCTGGCGACGTTTGGGTGGTCGGTAGCGTGGGTGCCGCGTTTACCACTAACGGGTTGGGTTGTGTCTCGGCCCTCTTGAAGTAGCGCTTAGAAATTTACTTGAAATATTCGGAGATTGTCGGGAGTTGACAGCCTCCGTGCAAGTTAAAGTTTCGCTGGTACCACCGAGCTCCATTAGTTTAAGGATGAATCAATTTTGGATGACTTGAAGGTCGCACAAATGGTGATGGGCAGCCTGCGCGAAACCAACGCCTACGTAGCACATGATAGGTCTTACGCAAGCTTTGTAAAGATAGAGCTTGTGTCTTAGGAAGAGTTTGCTCTTGCTGTTAACTAGCGAATGACGATTTTGGCGCGGTTGCAAACAGAGCGAGTATTTTTCCCGACGGTCATACCGTGAAAGTGACCCCTACATATTTGGCCGTCGATTGCCAGGGGATTTGGCAGCCGAACAGGATGATTGGACCTATCAATTTCTTGTGGTTTTTATTTTAACGGTTGAGAGTGGGGATCTTCTGAAAGTATCTTGCTACACTTTTCTCAGGATTCAGTTCGATTCTCCGTAAGCGGAACAAATCACCTAAGCAGTTGACCGCTGCTTGGAGCCTCTTCGTGAGAATTCTTTTGTGTGCAACGAACAGTGCCAAGGAATGGGCGAAAAGATCAGTGTTAACTACTGGACATTTAGAGATCTCACTCGTGAAAATGTGAGCCTTGAGGGACTCCAGTCTTGAGAGGACGCTTTGAAGAGCGGGTACCCTCTATTCGATAGCGAAACAGACGGTTGGCAAGAAAGGCTCTGATGGTGTTAGTGAGCCTATCAGGCACGTTGTGTTTATACAGCTTGTACAGCAAGCCGTTGTGCCAGTCTTTGACAAAAGCTTTTGCGACATCAAAGAAGAGAGCGCCCGTGCTAGTGGTCCTACGATCACGTTTTGGGAGGTTGAAGCCTTTCAGAATGTATTCTGTAAGACGATGTAACTGATAAGTGCACGTGTGTTTGGGTCTGAAGTTGAAGTTAGGAGTTAGTTTTTTGGGGTTGCGCGTTTTACGCTTTTTGCCCTGTAGAAGAGTAAACTAAAAAAAGTCAGCGAGTTCGTCGATTGTAATCGACGCCATCTATTGAACTATGCTTATATGTGCACAGATATGTACCAAGCTCCGTGTGTGCCTAAAATAAACACCTATAAACTTAGTGCGTTTTTACGCTAGGGCGTGCACATAGCTGTTCCCTAATGCAAAAAGAAACATAAAAATTAAAATTGATGACCGCCTCTGAGACGTCGGATGTGTTTTACTCTAATTACGGTTGTTCGTTACAAGGAAGCCAGGAAGGAGATTTACGCACAAAACACTCTTTGCGCCATAACAAGTGTCCGATACAATTCACCTTGATACTGCTGTTTACCGGAACAGCGTGCTTCGCGCACCACAATGAGTGCACCAATACAGTCACAAAATACGGAGCATCAAATAATACTATGTATTCCAGGCTAGTCGTGATAGTTAAATAATACTTGCGCATGAGCAAAAAGAGTGGCGTGACGGGATTGAACTCAACCGACACGTCCGGAATCTACAGAGCCCAAGCGTTAAAATCTTTTCTTTTGTGATGTGGCTAGAAGAAGCTTTCAGAGCTACAAATTCGTCTTATATTAAACTTTGCCATAATATGGTACTCGTTATTAAAAAAAATCTTTTAAATGTAATAAGTAACATGCGCTAAAAATGGTAAAAAATATTCTCGAAATATTTTAATATAGTAAGTAGAATAGAAATTACAGCACATTCGGATGTGAGGATATTAAAAAATTGTTCAGAATTATTTAAACAGAATATTATCTTCAAACCATTTTTGTAGGTATATTGAAATATCTTTGATATATTTTACTTAATGGGCGTTTATTGGTATTTTTTTTGTGCGAGCAGCTATGCACGTCTAGAGAAAGAAACCAGTATCACTGCGACCTACAAGATGTATTGACATCGCTGCTATGGCAAAGTTCACTGCTAAGCCCTATGTCTTCAATGAATATAAGGAGTTGCTTAGCCGTGAGCAATTTCACTTCTTCTGGGCGAAGTACATAGTTTACCAGACGAGTACTATGTTTGCGCATTAAGGGTCCGCAATCAGTTAGGATGTGCAGACTCATTTTTTTTGTTATGGAACAGAACCGAAACATCCTTCAGTTGCTTAGTCCTAAGATGGGCATGTGCTTTTTAAGTGTCCAGTTAGGGCTCTTGCTAGAATGCGTAATTTATTTTTACTTAATCCTAGGGCTTCTGAAGCGAATTTACAATCAAAAGCCCAGATTAAGGTTTAGAATGTTTTAAGACTGATGTGTCAGACAAGATCTTAAGAGATTTGTTGTGATAAAGAGTTTCGAGGGTCAATCGGGCTACGCTTCTTGAGATTCCACAAATTGGTTCAGGTCCAAATTGTGTACTCTTTCAGCCCTCCCCTGCAAGTTCGTCGGCAAATTTGTTGCCTACGATACCCGCGTGACCCGGAACCCTTAAGACGACCCAGTTGTTACATCCCAGGGTGTTTAAATGGTTCACGCGGTCTACAACTAGGTTTGAGTTTACTAAGTTTGACCTTAGCGCTAGCAGTACTGCTTGACTATCAGAGTTTATATAAATTATTTGGTTGACGTAATGTTTTTGCAGATTGATTTCCGCACACTGAAGTACGGTGAAAATGTCTGCCTGGAAAATAGAAGTAAACCTACCCAAATTCATACTAAGTTTGAATATGGGGCGTTCCCCATAAATTCCAAAGCCTACGTCGAGGCCCATTTTAGACTCATCGGTATACCATATGAGGCTACCGACCTCACAGATAACCCGGCTATTCAGCCAGTTTTCTCTAGAGGCTAGTTCTACTATATACTTTTTATTAAATGTGTATAGTGGATGCAGGATATCTGAGATCATGCATAAGACCGGTGTTTCCTTAACTGAGTCGAGCATCGATCTCAATCTCTACGAGAGTAGGCTCCGACTGCCCTGAGCGTTAATCCTGTACAAACCAGACTTCTCCTTCTTGTCTAGATAAAGATCAAGGGGCGTTAGGCATAGAAGTGCATTAAGAGCCGCTCCCGGCAATAATCGCATTGCTCCAGTTGCCATTAATCAGGCAGTCCTTTGTAGACTATTTAGTCTGTCCGCAGTCGTCTTTTTCACCAGACAATGGAGGCGTAGGTGAGAATCGGCCTCACTATGCTGCCTTGTACAGCCATCGGACCATACTGGGACCGAGTTGATCCCGACCAAACGACTGCACGTACCTAAAGCAATTTTTGCCTTGTGGCATACGTTGCTAAGGTGAGAGCTCCACATTTATTCGATTCGGTCGATTGTTACACCCAAGCACTTAACGACGGGGGAAAATGGTACTTTTTTACCATTGAGTTTTGGTGAGACTAATTTATCCAACCATCTCTTTTTGGTAAATTATTTCATCAGCATTAACTGATAAACTGTTATCACTACATCAGTTATTTTTGGTGTTTAGGGCTCTTTGTATGATTACCGATAAACTACTTTGGCAAAAGCCCCTTGCAATGATCACAAGGTCATCAGCATAACTCCAGTGTGCAATGCGTAGGTCTGCCATCTTGTACAACAATTGGTCAATTTTCACCAGATGGGAAAGAAGGATATTGATACCCCTCTGTAGTTGGATGGGAATAATTCCATCTTTCCCGCTTATTTTAAATGGTTTAAAGGAGTCAACAGCCCACTTTACCAGGTTTGGCCTTATTATCTTTGCAGCCCTACACCAGTCCTCATTACAAGGCCTTCGTAGGGCTCCGAAAGAATTCGAGGCAGAAGTCTTATGTGACCCTAAGAAATCTGTTAACGCTAGTAACTCCAATATTTCTGTTTCACTATTAGTGAAGTTACCAACAGGCATTTTAAGAAGCCCGATCTGATTAGGTTTAGCCTTCGATAGCATTTTGTGTAGTCTTGTACTACGAGGCAAAGACTAAACTTCTTCGCATAGCTTCCACAACAATGCTCTCTTGGCTTTCCTAATTTCTTTATTATATTCAGTTAGGGCTGCACTATAAATATCCCACTCTTTGGTTTTTTTAGCCCTATTAAATAGTTTCCTGGTCTTTTCTCTAAGTTCTTCTAGCTTAGTATTCCACCAAGGAACTTTTCATGTTGAGGTCTTGGTTTTGAGGGGACAATTGTCCTCGGAGGCTTCACGGATACCTACTGTTACTGTCTCTGTCGCTAACTCTAGATCTTCAATCGTTTTGATGCTTTTAGGAAACGTTTCCAAATTCTTCCTTAGGCTATCTCTGTAGATATCCTCGGAGGTCGCTTTTAAATCTCTAAAAGCAACGGTTTCATAGAATGGTGATGCACCAATCACAATCTTAATACGTTTGTGATCAGACGTCGAGTTTTCACTACTAACATGCCAGTCATTTATTCGCCAGGACATGTTATTGGTAGCAAAGGTTATTTCTAACACTGCTTGCCTAGCATGCGTCACAAGGGTTGGTGTACACCCTAAGTTTAGGCTTACCAGGCGGTTGGAGATATAAAAATTCTAAAGTAACTCACCTTTTTCGTTGATCTTAGTGCTTACCCAGGCTGTGTGGTGAGCATTAGCATCACAACCCACCACAAGTTCAGCGTTGTGTTTTCAGACAAACTCCGCCACTCGCTCTAACTTCAAATTAGGATATGAGTTCTCTCCGGAAAGATAGACTGAGTAAATATTTAATCTGGCCCCTGTGCATCCCTAGAGATTTATGAACGCTGTAACCAGGTCATCACTGCAGTACTCTGGAACAGCTAAAAGTTCAATATTTTTGTTGTAAATTATACAAGCTCTGGGTCTACTGCCTTAGCATTGACAAGAATCTTACAGGCAGCCAACAATCACAGAATTTGACCTTTGGCTACCCAATGCTAGTGTATGAGGGCGAGGTCAATTTCGTCCTATGCAAAGCAAAGCTCCTACATGGCAGAAGCAGCTGCTGCATGGTGAAGATTTGCCTGAAGGACCCTTGATTTACCATTGGGGTTAGCCCTTTATGGGCGTGGGGAGTCTTTTCCGCCCGTTGAGGACGAAGACGTCTTTTACTGGCGCTCTTGACGCCTTACCTTTCACTGTACCGCTCCCACCTCCCCTACCCCCACTCCTGGACGACACCGGCGGAGGCCGTCGGACTGAGGTGAGATCAGCGCCTTGGGTCATCGTCACTCTGGGGGGATTGGAGCTGGGGCGGTTCATTGGAGTTAATAGATTTAAAATTCTTCGTTGGTCTAGTGTTCGTTAACGTAAATGCTAATCATGTAGTCCCAGGCTTGGAATTCGCCCGGGATGGGCCAAAATCGTTTAAAAAGTATATCCGATGAAAGCATTAAAAAGAAGAATAAGTTAGAAATTACAACCTCAACCCCAATATAAGCGTTTTATGACTTCAATAAAATGTACCCTTTAAGGGAGGGGAGGTTGACTATTAAGATAGACTCGTATGACAGTAAAGGTTTATAGTTTTGATGCCAGTTTTTATAATACCGGAAAACACATAAAGTTTTCAAAGCAACTAATTCTAATACTGAAAACATCTACCAATTTTTTATTTATACATACAAGAACAATCTAAGTTCATGTAGATGAAAATAACGCTCTTTAGTAATTTCAATAACCACGAGAACAAATCAGAAGATGCCTAGCATTGCCTTCCTATTAACGACTAAAACTAAAGAACTGCGCTTGCCAACGCGCTTGTCGAGCGATATATGGGGAAGGCCTATGTTCGACAGTGATACTTTTGAAATTATGTTTCTATCAAAGATCGAAATTTAAAATTCCAAACAAATTAAACAAATCTTGGTATCAAATAAACTGCTTATAGGGTACCGAAATACTGGATATAGTACAGTAAAAATATAATTTAACTTTGCACTAAATTTCCGATCCAGTTTTTATTTTTTATAAGGTTTAGGGTCATTTACTGGGCATAAAATCATAAAATGCTGACAGACCCAGGTGGCGCTTCAAGCGCCATCTTGAAAAAAGTTTTTCAGCCGATATCTCGGAAATTTTGCACTTTAAGGCAAAAGTTATACAGAATAGTTATTATTGTAGAGAATAAAATTTCGCATCTTTTGTTTCCTGTAAACTTTTTGTAAAATTTACCGTTTACCATTTATTGCCCGTTTAACGAACCAGTTTTTCTATACAGACCAATAACCCTTGAAATATTAGATTAATAAATAAAATGCATAAATACATTTTTAAAGATCAGTTTATTCTCTACAACTTTTGTTTCAACCTATTTTTCTAATGTCCATATTTTTTGAGGTATAGGACGTTTAACATTGGACTACCACGCGTAAAGTTGAAAATTTCAACGGCCGAGCTCGGCCGACGTTCGGCGGGTGACGCGGCAGCTATGCTATCTTGAAATTTTCAACTTTACGAATTAATGACTTTCTTAATTTTTTCGCGTGACCTAGATGATTAAAATTATTGGTTATATTGTAGTGGGTTGCTTCAGTAACATTAGCTAACATAGTTTATTACGTGGTAGAGCCACGCTGCAGCTATTTGGGGTTGCAGCCAGAATGGGTCGCTCGACCAGGGAAAGACCACGCTTTCACAGAATACCAGAGTCAAATAGTAGCTTAATGCTGCTGTGTTTCGTATAGTGAGTGTAGAGAACCGAAGACCGTTTTTACTGGAAGCTAGGCATTCCATAGGGTAAAAACGCATCTGCATTTTGATTCGTAATCGAGGGTAGATCTGGATGTCTATGGGCCACAGCAACCACTTACCATCTGGTGGACTGTGTGCTCGTTTGTCACCCTATCCTATAAAAAAAATAGCTGCGTAAATTGCGGCTTAATGATGCTGTGTTTCGTAGGATGTGTATAGAGAACCGAAGACCCTTTTTACTGGATTCGAGGCATTCCATCTCAGTCCTCAGGGCTGGAAACGCATTTGCATTTTGATTTTTAATTTAAGATAAATTTAGATTTCAGTAGGCCACAGCATCCACTTACTATCAGGTGGACTGTGTGCTGGTTTGTCGCACTTATTATATGAAAAAATACAAGTAGTAAATGAACACTCAACTAAGGTGACATCACTTACGTTCGAGAACACCCAAGTGAGTAGGGTTTACTCTCACAAATGTTGCCTTAACCTTTAAAGGAAGTGATTATGTAATCCGAAAAAGAGGTAAGTAGTAGACTAGGACTAGAACTCAGACATTGATAATGTTTTTATTATTGATTAATACTTTTCTTAGCACACATTTATATATCTCAAATACTAGATTTTACCTAATTTAACTACATAGGAATATGAGGTTAGGTGGTCATTTCAGAGAAAAATACATTATTTAGATATTGTTACGAGCTTAGGGCCCGTCACAATAAAACTGCCGATTAAATTACCAAAATTGACGCTTTAATTACTGATCACCAATTAAAACTTTAAACACACTAGTAATTAAACACACTAAACACTTTAGTTCACTTTATGTCGCTTCGAAGCCTTCGCTTGTGTCGCCAATTCAATACTGCCTCGGTCGCGCTCGTAACCGACTTTATATAGGACCTTTTCCATCGAAAACATCTAGAATGTTCGAGTAGAATGTCGAAAGTTTTAGCAAAAAATCCTACAGATAGCCCTCGCTACTCGACACTAGCTGGCGCTAGGGAGAAAGTTCTCGAAAAATCTTGACGCTCCTACTTCTGCTAGTTGATACTAGATGACACTAATAATCACTTACCATACACCAGGCATTTATAATGGCGCGCAACAATATTTTAACTGTCTTCAACTATTACCAAAATATCGCCAAGAAACTGCGTATTTGACATTTTATTGTCCTGGTAGCGTGCCCATCTAAGGAACCATTTAATTGCCATAATATGGGATTTTATATTACATGACTATGATATCATGATATCAATATCAAATCGATAGGCCTGTGCCTTATTCCAAAATCACAAGGTTTGATCAGTCGTGTAAGCAAGATTCACGGTAATCCAATAACGAAGCAGTGGTCAATAGAAATAAGGGACGAGTATGTGAAAACATGATAGAAAGCTTGTGATTACCAAGGAAACCAGGAAAGTCGAAAATCGAAACCACAAAAAATGAATTACAGTTAAAATTAAACAGTAGATAAATCGATCTGAGATCGATTAAATAAAAAATTTATTATTTGGAATTAAGGATTCGATTTTTAGATTGACTCGACACACTGGATCAATTTACTGATCGATCCAAAAACTCGTCAAATCGAACCGTTTTACCGCATTCGCTCAGAAGAAAAGTGCTTCTTTCATGGTGTACTGGCGTTAGGAGTTGTAGCGCTGGGATTAGTGGTGACGGAGTTAGTCTACGCCCCTGAGGGAAAGCGGGAGGTGCTCTTCAAACTAGGTAGGACAGATCATTAGATTTTATTGTGTGGATCTTAGCTAATTTACATGTAAAATCTTTCGTTTTTTTTTCTTAATTAAAATGATATCATTATAACGGAAAAGGTGTTACAGGAGATATAATAATATGTAAATCATTATAACATATCGCAATAAATTCAGAAAATTTGTAATACCATTTAAAAAAATATCTTTTAATTTTAAGGCATTATAATACCTCTTATCTTAAGAAAATGTCTTGTTACTTCGCTATCATTTTATAGTAGATAACGTCTAATGGCACAAATCACAATCTCTGTCTCTTTTCTTTCTCTACTACTTTACTTTATTTAACCTGTAAAAATCTTGGCTATCTATGTTATGCGTATATTAACAGAAGGAACATAATAAAAATTACAATCTATTAGGAAAGTTTTGTGTTTAGAAAATATTAGCTGAAATAATAAAAGCTAAGAAAACTTAAGAATACAAAATTACTAAGAAAAGCCATTAAAACATTTTATAAGTAAGTTAAACATTGCAAAAGAGTAACTGAGTGCTCGCTCCATTCGAACGTAAAGCAGGGCGGCGAATACTAGTTGTTGACAGTATCCTGAGTCTTGTTATACGACACACACTGCCTGCATGCCCTAAAAATTTTCTACAGACAGAACTTATACAAATCAGTACAATTTTCATGAATAACTTGAAATTTTGCACATTATTTACGTGGTACATGGTCTTTACGTGGTCGAGTATCGCTGCAGCTATATTATGGTTGTAGCACGAATGGGTTGGCTCGATCGAGTTAGAACCAAACTCTCACAGCTGGTAACGCCAGCGTAAAACTGAATGCTGCAGTGGCTTGTGCGGTCAGTGTAGGGAACCGGAGATAATTTTACCGGCAATGAGGGATACCATCTCAGACTTCAGGGGTGATAACGCATCTGCATTTTGATTCTTAATCGAGGAAAAATGTAGATATTCCTTAACATTAGATGGACCGGGTGCTCGTTTGTCACTCTTATTCTATAAAATAAAAAAATAATATTCCTTTGAATAACTTTTTTATGTAGGAAAAGAGTGACAAGCGAGCACACAGTCCACCTGATGGTAAGTGGTTACTGTGGCCCATAGACATCTATATCTACCCGCGTTTGCGAATCAAAATGCAGATGCTTTGTCAGCCATGAGGGCTAAAATGGAATGCCTCTTTTCCAGTAAAAAGGGTCTCCAGTTCTCTACACTCACCATACGAAATACAGCAGCATTAAGCTGCTATTTGACGCT
>DWHP01002121.1:0-14892 GCA_018247895.1 Parnassius honrathi | reverse complement strand
AAATACCAATGTATAGTTGATAAAACTATGAAGAAAACCTGTTTTCATTCAAAACAAAGTGTTACAAATCTATGTTGACAAAATAAAAATCGTTGAAATAACATAAGTATCAAAACACCTTTGAACATTTTACAAGTGTTTGGAAACACACAAAATCCGGTAGAAATCAGACAGGTTCCACGTTCCCCCGTTTTCTATTAATTATTCTAAGTCCTAATACTAACATGCACACAAACTGAAAAAAAAAATACTAAAATAAACTAAGTCTTAAAATTTTACAAGTCCAAGATAGTTCTTTACTTTTTCAAAGTTTGAATTGACGTTGGAATAGAATTCAAATCACAGAACACTATTACTCCTAGCGGAGAATTCAAATTCACTCGATTTGTGGACGATGTAAATAAACAGAATTTACTCACAAAACTGCACTTCACCCAAAGGCTGTTCTTACTGTCGCATAGGTCCCATACATTAGTTGATAAGACCTGATTCAAATTCACTCGATTTGTGGACGATGTAAATAAACAGAATTTACTCACAAAACTGCACTTCACCCAAAACACCTTTGAATCAACTTGCAAGTGGTGCCCCCTGTGGCTGCCAACGGGACTGCGCGTGACGTCCTCAGTGGCGTCGTGATGGCTGCGCCTGCGCCACCTGGCTGCGTCGTCTAGCGTGTTGATCTGAGAATGGCACCCTGTGGTAGCCACACTCCTTGAACTAATCCGCCAAAGCTGTCTCAGCTCACAGCCTATGCGAACTGAAGCTCTCGCCGCTGATGCGGAGGACTCGTGTAAGCCAGCAATTCACTACAAGTACACGAAGAAGCGTGCCAGCGGTGACCGCTTTGAACTCAAAAGACCTGTCCAAACGGTCCGGCTCGTATGGGCCAATGTTAAATAACGGGGTGGCTTTTAGTGGAGATTGAATTTACCTGAACTGTAGCAAGCGGGAATTTTAAATAAAAAACCACGACTACGTACCGATCTCAGAGTTAACCTCCGATTCGATCACGTTTATTGAAAGTAAAACAACATTGACCTATACAAATCGCGGAAGTCAATCGCTAACGACTTCGAATTCGACGCCAACGCCATCTATCGAAGACGTTGGAAGCTTTACAAAATGTTAAGTCGCAAACACTGGCAGTGCTAATATTTTTCGGGAAAACGTCATCGAGTATCGAAACAAGCTTGTGTCTGAAGTCGGGTTATTAATAAATAATATTTCGGATTAGTTACGACTCTAGTCGAGTTTAAACTTCAGAAGACAGGTTTGCGTGTTTACCACTAAAAGAACCCTTTTGTCTATCTCATCAATTTCAAGGCAACTTCATGCTGCCTCAGCCAACACCGGAATCCTCTAATTTCTGAACTCTCTGAACTCAGAATTCTCTATCGAATGACGCGGTCCCTTGGAAGGAAATACTAAATTGGCCTCTAAAAAGCTTATCGTGTTCAGCAGAACACCGTTTGCAACTTTACAAAACCTAAGTTCTTCCTAACATTGAGTATTGTTCTCAAATCTGAACTGGGGCACCCCAGTGCAAGCTCCTTCCATTTGACCGCATCCCGCAAAGAGTAGCTCGAATTGTCTACGACCGAGTTCATTTTGATCGGCTCGACTTACTGGTGCTGTGAAGAGATGTTGCATCCCATTGCATTTTCTATCGCATTTATCACGACGAGTACTTAGACAAATTGTTGGGATTAATTCCAGCCACCAAATTCCGCAAACGCACATCGAGACAAAACCCACGGTACTATCCACACCGTCTGTATGCGTGGCGATATACCATATTTGTGCAATTTGTTAGGAGTTTGCTTCCTCGCAAGACTTTGTGGAATTATTTACCACCGGCGTTTTTCCGGACCGATACGACTTAGAGATCTTAACGAAACGAGCTTACTCCTTTTAAAAAGCCAGCAACGTATCTGATATTTCTCTGGTGTTGCAGTTGTTCATGGACGATGGTCGACACTTACTATAAGGAAAATTTGAGCTAATATGGGAGAAACTGCTGAGTACAGACAGAACAGGCCGGTGGGGGGAAGGGCGCATATTCATAGTTAGCCTAGGGCTTTCGGAACTCTAAATCAGGCACTGGATCAAGCGTTATGAGTTTGTGTATTTAGGAGGGATGGTTGATATGACGGGGTTATAGAACGTAAAGTGAATGTAGAAAATAGAATAAATGTGGCTGTTTGCTCTAGGTTTTGTGGAAAGTCATACTGTGTCGAAAAATACTGTGTTAGTCCCTAGGTAATCTGTGGAATATATTAGGTAGAAGCTACTGTTAAAGCGCAAAAATTTAGTATGCCGTTATTAAAAACGAATTTTGTCGTATAGTGGTGTGCGCAGTCCTATTTTATTTAGCAACTAAACAGTCAGGAGGCTCGCTAACACCATCATCAATATTATGTGTGAAAATAAATTCGCATGGCAACCCACTGGTATTAAAATAATATTAATATGTAAAACATCTAGTAACTATATATATGCTCTTTGATGATATGTTATTTTACTTTTTTGTTCCATTATTTATAAGATGATTAGTTGATATTCAAGAAGTAGTTAAAACTATAAAAATAAAATTAGGACGTTTTCGACAAAAACAACGACAAAAAGTGAAGTTAATGAATTTATTCATTTTAGGATATTAATTACTCAATCACCCATAAACGGATTCACAGATCTGTGTCAAATTTGGACCTTATAGACTTCTTCTGCCTAGCGAACTGTCTGGGTATTTACCGTCCTCTCATCTAGTTGCACCGCCATGCTGTCGTGTTGTCGTCTACGATGGGACTATTCTTGTTCGTCCCCCCGCAGGTTTCGGGCCTCGGGGTGTCCACCATTACCTGGGTAATCCTCACAACCCATTTCTATGGGCCGGTCTTGGGAGCCGTTCACGAACGACATTGTAGGTATTCTACTTTGGCGTATTGCGCGCCGCCAGGTAGGTGCTTCCGGAGGGTCAGCAGTCTCGAAGCCCTGCGGAGTTCCGAGGAACAAGGAGTCGACGCAGGGCCAATCCTGCCGACAGGTGTGCGCCCCTGTAGCAGCACTCCGGGCCTCTAGTGCTCCTCCCTGGCTCTAGGTGAAGGCCTGGTGATTTCCTAGGCAGAAGTTGGCGTATCCCGCGCCTCTGTCAGCGTGTGGCCCGTTGTCAGCGCGGCCGAATCGAGGCCGCGCGCCAGCCGGGCCACAAAGTCTGTGATGGTCTCGACTTTCAGATTGGTCGCTATGACGTCATTCCGGACGTAGCGACCTGCTCCGACGATCGTTCTAAGTGTCAGGTTCTGCAGGGCCTGCAATCGCCGCCTCAGAGGGTCGCTCAGGAGCGCATACCAGGCCGGAGCAGCGTAGGTTATGATGGTGCGAATATACATTTTGTATATTTTTAACTTCGTTTTGTTGGCAGCTTGGATGCCAGGACTGGCAAGAGCGTCGCCCGCGCACCTCTGACTCTACAGACGACGAAGTCAACGTGCGCGGTCATGCGCAGCTTCCTGTCACTCCGGCACCCAAGATAGGTCACGGCCTTTTCGTACGCGATCTTCTGGCCATTGAGGATCAGCGGAGGTGGTAGTTTTCTGAGACTGCGAGTGAGAAGAGCGGTCGTCTTACCAACGTTGATGACCATCCTCCATTCGTCCAGCTATGGTGGCAACAGGTCCGGCAGACGCTGCATTCTGGCAGTGGCTACATGGGTTCTTCTGGACGAGGTGAAGTAGGCGCTATCGTCCGCATATAATGCCAATTCCACGTCGCCCTCCCACTATTGCAGCCTTCCTGCCAGTGTCGAGATGTCGTTGGTGTAAGCCGCGTACAGGACTGGAGATAAACAGCTGCCCTGTGGAACGCCGGCTCTGATGGTTCTTGTTACGGACCACCGCCGTGCAACAGTGCGTGCGCTGCTGTGTTCCCGTCTGAACGGTGCAGAGAGCCAGTGCTGCTACACACCTGGCCATAAGGAATTCGATCTTAGTCTATTACCGGAAGTGACGAAGCATCTGAAACCTTCTTTGTATGAAATTGGTTGTGGCTGTCCAGGAGCTGCTGTAGCCAATTACCACTAGGTTTTTTGTTATTTAATTAAAAAAAATCTGAATAATCTAGGATTAAAGCATCGTCCAACAAACCACCGAATTCCAATAAAAGTAAAATGAAATTACCGAGAGAATCGGAATTTGCAGGTGTTAAAACGCGGTGATGCGTGCGGGTATTAGTTTCAAAATGTTTTAATTAAACGATTAACAGTTATGGAAATATTAATTCATTCGTTTTTTTGACCATTACAAAAGGTTTGTTAGAAATAATAGACATCTCCCGGATGCAGTCGAAGCGTCACAAAGTAAGTTCAAGGTTGAAGATCATTTTACTTTCAAATAAATGACTCTCACGAATACGTGACACATCAAATTTGATCTACTATATTGATCTATTCTCAGTAATAATTTACGATTGTGTTAATTGTTATCAGAACATATCAAGGTTAGTAACTTTGGACTGGTCATTCGCGTATAAAATTCCTCTGGCGGTGAACCTTGCTTAGTAGCTGCTACACTGAAGGCAAGCAAAACATTTTTGTTAACAATTTTGTCATTGACATAACTGGATCTAAATTTAAATAATTAGCATTTACACACAACACTGCCTGCATGTGTTTGTCATCGACAGGTTTCAAATATTGTGAGGGACATTAATTTGTTCGAGAAATATGTTTCCTTATGAAATATTAGTAAAATACATTAAATACATTCGAAATTAATGAATAAGCCGAAGTAAGGATATTCCTACAAATAGAAAAATTAAAAAAGAGGGTAAAAATGTGCAAAAAATATATACTACTAACTAACGAATATATTTTTATACTAGTTAGTTAGTAATTATAATTAAGCCACTGATGGATAGTTTTGTGTACCTAAATACTCTAGATAGCTAAGTAAGTATACGCTTTTAGTTAAGATGCAACTTCTCAACTATAACGATATCGCGTAAGAAATAACTTCACTTCAGTTCCAATAAGCGACATCTGAACGCAACGTCTGGCTTCATCGGCAGGTCCCGACTCTCTTATTTCATTATACTTTAAGCTTAAATTTCAAGTTATTCGATAATTATTATTGAGTAGATCTTGCTTTGATTTATAAATAGTTACTCCTATACATTGAACATTTACTACGTATTAGAAATGCCGAGACTTGGTCGTTTGCAACACCATTAGAGCCCTTTGGCACGGCCATAGTTTTTGTAAAACAGTATTCGAAAGGAGTCGGTGCGTTTTTGCTGAGAGTATGTTGGGCTAGATACGGAACCTCTTAACCATTGCTGACGCCAAATAGCAGAGCTTACACTGCTGTGCTCCTGTGTCTGGGGGTTTAGTGAAACAGAATAGTTGCAGGCTGTGAGCCATTCCGTCGAAGCTCTTAGAGTGGAGTTGTAGGCTTCTTCGTTTGAAGCTTTGCTGATATGCTTGTCGTTTGAAGTTGGTTCCAAGTGTCCGTGGACTGCAGCAGCTACGTACCACTTTGTGAACTGTAAGTTCCTTTGTCTCTTCAATTTGTCTTTTCTATCTCTTGAAGTATTGGCGCAAAAGCAATATTCAATGCTTCGTTACTCTTCAACACAATAGAAAAAAACTGAGTCTAAAGTTTAAAGTTCAACCTTCCTCATATCATTTCGTGGGTGGCGTAAGAGGCGGCAGAGACAAACTGCAACACGACACGAGCAGCAGTACTTTCGTGATAACTCAAAATAACAAAAAAGAACCGCGCTTGCTTAACCGTTCGCCAAATGTGGCAACTGTAGAAAAATCAGCTCTATGAGACAACCTAATTGGGAGGCCTGTTTTAGCAGTGCAGTTTAGATACTGTGCAGAGGTTGTATTTAATAATATCCTCCAGATAGATTCCAGTCTACATAGCGAGACTGTAGCGGAGACTAGACATCTGCGCAGGATAGAATCATAGTGCACGAGAGTATGCGCAAGCACAGGTGCACTCTTTATTCTTTTACTCTCACATTCCGATGATCTCGCTCTTCGGCTTGCTCGGCTTTACGTGTGATTTTTTAGGTTTCAAACCCGGGACCTCATGAAAAACAATTGCTTTTACGATCAGTAAACTAATGAGGCTGCCAGGCTGTAATTAATGATTGGACCATAAATGCATAATATGATTTTTGTCTTAATATTGTTTTATTTTATACGTACTCAACAAAAATATTTTAATTAGACATATTATACTATACATACTTTACGTTTGCCTCAGGTATAACTTTAACATATTTGAGGGTCGCTGTTACACGAACCGACATATTACCTACTACTGAATGTGAATTTCGAGTGTTCTCTTGTTCAAATTGTAATAAGTTAGAATAGAGTAGAATAAACTCATTTCTATTCACTAGTGCTCCACCCCAGCTTTGCGGGGGTGATATCTGGATCTCGACAACAGCGCCACCTACCGGGTATAAATGTGAATCTAAACCATGTGTGGACTGATTTAAAAACACTCAAAAAATTTCATCAAATCGGTCGAATCGTTTTTAAGTTTTGGTTATACTAACGGACAGCAATTGATTTTTATATGAGTGGTTATCTAGAGATAATTTAAGCGAAATATCACTCACTCACTTATCACGAGATCTCCAAAACTATACGCCCGATTGACTTTCTCGACGTAAACACCTACTAAGAAAAATGGATTTTGGAAAATTCGTCCCTTGAGCGGGTGAAATAAATTTTTATATCATAATTGGCCTTCGAATATCTTAAACTGAATAACGCCACATCAATACAGACGAAGCCGGACGCTAGTCTTTAAATAACTCTAACAAATTATTGTTAGTTCCTCTATCAGAATTTAAGGATACTTAAATATTTTAAGAATAACCGCAGTTTCTTGTTACGTTTTTTCTTTTGACAATACTCGAGTCCACTCCAAGCACGAATTGTTGTTTATTCAACTGTCAACCTTCCTTGTGCTCTTTGTTTGCACTTATATTTTTTTAGGTACATCGGATCCTAAATTACTGATGATACGCGATTCTCGTGCATTGCACCTTTATATCCTATTGATCAGCTAATTGATGTTTAATTTTAGGACTATGTCTGTGTACTTAAATTATTGTAGTTGATAAAATTACATTTCCAAGGATCTAGGCACGTACGAATACGTTTAAATCTTTCTTACTTATACTCTTTTTTTAAATAAACTGTACGCCACACTAGGTTTTAGTCCAGTGTCGCGCAGGCAGTTTAGATAATACATTCAATAAAAAACAAAAAATTCAACTCCCAGACCAGGCAAAACTATTAATTTATATTTTGAAAACTCAGTAGTTTAGTGTTTAGTGTTCTCATCCTCACTTCCACCATCATTCCATCCACACTTATTTTTCATAACGATTTTCGATTGATGATTCAATTATTTCGTGATTTACTTTTTTAGTGAGTCTATTGAAGTACATTTTTCTTTTATTTCTATTTGTTTATAATTTTTTAATTTTAATTATTTTCTCATTTTATTTGAAAAAAATTGCAGGATGCGCCGGTGCGTGTGCATTGTGCTATGTTCAACAGTGAACGTGTCAAAAGTAACGATGATGCTGATGATGATGACCCGTTCAGACGTAAATAAAGAATATGGTTTTCGAATATTGTACTATTCTACATTGAGTAAAATATAAAGTATTGTATTTTACGAATGCATTTCGGTATAGATCGAGTCTTCAGAGTGTTTTAAATTTAATAAAACATTTGAAACTGCTTCTGACTGACAAATATTTGTAGATAACGATTTGTGGGACGCCAGCGTGAACGATTGCACAAGCGGTGGATCCCATGCCCTTTATTAAATTATACTTTATACACAAGTGTTATTGATGTCTTCAGTGTCAGAAGGCGAGCTTATGGACTTGACATTGAACTCCGAAACGTTTAGTTCAAACGTCAAGTTTTCATTTTTTTAAACACAGCGGGACATTGCTTCACACACGCATTCATTACGGCCCATAACACCCCTGAGCATCGGTCTGCCACTGGACTGCATCGTGTTGGACATTTAGTTTCAATTGCCACGTTTGGCAAGCGGGTTGGCAACCACATTTATATTATTTTGAGTTGTTATCGGTTTGTTTCACTCCCCTGTCACTTTTTGTGACATCGACGGGATGCTATGAGGTAGTAGGTTATTTTGAGCTATCACTGCGCGTCAAGGATATTACTATGATATAACTTTATCATCATTGCAGCTCCTCACAAGGCCACTGCTGAACGTAGGCCTCCTCAAGAAATGCCGCAGAACACGGCTTTGAGCCACCTGCATCCATCGACTTTCGGCATCTCTTATCAGGTAGTCACTCCATCTAATGGGATCAGCCCTACATTTCGCTTATTGGTTTGAGGTCACCACTCGAGAACCTTTCTTTCATATCGGTTGTCGGTTCTTCGAGCTATATGGCCGCCCCATTGCCACTTCAGCTAACGGATCCGTTGGGCTATACTGGTTGCTCTAATTCCACTGAGGTTTTCCTTGCCACCACCTGGTTCAGAGTCCTGTTACGGCTATATTATGGTTCAATTGGAGCAAGATTTAAAGAAGAAGACAAATTAAAGATGAAATGCTTTATCGAACAGTAATTATACTGGCTCTATACACCGTAACAACAGCAGGCACCGTGAGGCTCGGCCGCAGAAATGGGCCGTGTGGTAATGTACACGTAGTAGAGCCACGTGACAGCTCTTATGGGTATAGCACGAGTATGGAGGTTCGACCGGGGAAGGCAGGATACTACACTACGGCATACTCACACAGCACTAGCGTAAAGTAGCAGTTCAATGTTGCGTATGGTGAGTGTAGAGAACCGGAGACTCTTTTTACTGTATACGAAGTATTTCATCCTAGTCCTCAAAAGTGACAGCACATTTGCATTTTGATACTCAATCGAGCGTACATGTAGATGTCTGGTCACATCTAGATCTAGCCTCGATTAACTAACACTAACCGTCAGGTGGATCAGGTGGACTGTGTGCTCGTCTGTCAACCTAATTAAAAAAAAAAAACAAGTGAAACATTACGTTTAAGAACATTTACTTCTCAATGTATTCGTAAACCGCTGTTTAACCAGTTAATCTGCTGGTTACCACGTTACCGCAATAACTCAAAGCTTGAATTTTTATGTAAAAAGTTGGTTGTTACATAAATAACAACTTTCCTAAGTGATAAAACATGATCACTGCTAAGTGATTAATTTAAATCTAATGTCCCTATGGTTAATACAATTGCGAGGAAACTATGTCGTAAGGTGGCAGAAAAGTTAGTATGACATGAATACGGGAGCCTAAGATGGAAGCATTATTACAAACCTATATGTTTTAAGGGGTTATATAATAAGTTAAAAAGATTTTGCTTGTTCGCTCTTCAGAAGAAAATAACCTTTTGCTGTAATTTCCTACTACTTTAAAGGTTTCAACTTACGGCATTACCAGGGTATGTTGGTGGTCATCCGTTCCATTACTTATAGTCTAACAAATCACCCGCGCTAAGCACAGACAACTCCTGCAGGTCGTCCGGACGACCCCTCACAGATGTTTAGCTCTGCTTGCCAGTCTCGACATGCTGCTTGACAAAGGCTGTTTTACTTTTTTGAGCTGTTCTGAGGAAGATGCTGTTTACAAAAGCGCCCGCGGAACCTTTCAAGGCATGTGTGTGTTCTTAGATAGAATAAAATAGAATTATAAAAAGACATTTCTCACTAAACAATACAGTAGTTTTAAACAATATAGTTATTTTTGCACTAAGCTTGCTATCACAGGAACCGAGAACATTGACTGACACCGTTTACGCCGATGAATACATATAATATAATGTGAAAAATACATATAAGTACTATAAAAATATAATGTAAAATAAGTGAGATATAATATAATGTAATATAATATACTGCGGGCGGTAGGCGAAGTGTAGGGCTGCCCCCACTAGATGGAGTGACGACCTGATGACACATCCAGGAAGTCGATGGAATGGATGCAGGTGGCTCAGGAACGGCATTTCTTGGTTGAGGCCTATGTTCACCAGTGGACTTATGAAGGGTTGTAATGATGATGTTGATTATAAATCTAATTATAATTATATAAACTTAATATGTTTGTTCGTAATTTACACACTGCCACACCGTTCACCACCTTGCGGTAAACTTTGTCAATATATTACTTGCACCTTCGCGAAGGTTATAAAAAGGTATATTTGGACCCGGTAGGTGACGCTGTTGAGGAATCCAGATATCATCCGTGCGAAGCCGGGGCAGATCGCTAGTATACTGTAAAACACATGTAATGTAATATATTGTAAAATTTCACCTCTATTTTTGTGCTTTGTTGTTTTTATAATTCTTTTTGATTCCTCTATATATATAATGATTCTCTATACATGATTTTCTCTATGATTGATATGAATTGATGAAAATACTAAAAACGTAATTCATAAAAGCGCTTTATATTAAATCTTTACTTTTATTTATTGTTTGTGTTAGAATGACAGTGTGTTGCCAAAATAAATAGAAAAAATTTTAAAATACCACCGCAAGTATTCGCACGCTGCACGCTCGACAGGGACATTTGATGTCAATCGGTAATAATGCTAACAAAAGCAAATCCTAAGGTCACCCGCTTACTTTTTATATCATCTTTTGTATCATACTTTATATTACATAGAAATACGCGTTATTGTCGTCTTGCAATTCTTATAAAGATATTATGTATTTACATAAATTTTAAACGAGGAACTTGAATCACATGAAGCAATGACAGTGGTGGTTTGGATAACCGCATGATTTAGCAGTTACATATTTTCTCTAAATCGTAACACAGTAGTAACCCTACCTTACGTTAATGTAGGCGCTGTGGCCCATGGACGCCGACGTTATGTATCCCCTATTAAGATGCAGAGTTAAAAGGTGGTAGTATTTATTTTCTGGCTAAGATTCCGTTTGACTAGATACCACCATCCTGGTTATTTCTGCCGCCAAATGCATAGTGCCGTGTTAGTGTATATGGACAGCGTCACTTACGACGAGGTTATCTGTTTGTTCGTTTGTCATCCATATTCTATAGAAAATAAGTGAGTTATTATTGGCTTGAACTTGAAGAAAAGAATCTTGAACACATCATCGACGTCAAAGTCAAACTCAATGTTATATTTTAATTCAAAATTAACCTTTGCAAAGCATTTTTGGAAAGTCAAAAAGCTAAAGCAGCAATGATAAATATCCCCTCTTGGAAAATATTTGATAGAGGAGGTTTATGTTCAGTTGTGGAATTTTGTAAGGTAATAAATGGTGGAAATTGGTTGCTCATTTTAAAGAAAAAGAATGAGCAAGCAATGAATTTACATATTCATTAATTACTATATAGTAGGAAATAAGTATACTAGGAAATGAGGCCTAGAATATCATGTTTTCACATTTATCTTATACTAGAAACCGGCTTCGGCTTCGTTTATTTGAGATTGTTTTAAGTAATGATTACCTTGTTTTATCAATTTCTCGATTTCTCAAAAAGTTTTAGTGATCTGCAAATAAAAATAAACCCTCAGCTGAAGAAAGAGCAGTTATTTGGATATTACAGACAAACAATTCAATTTTGTTTACATGTTTACATTTTTGACTAAACTGATTATACATGTTCATGCGGCCAAGTAAAACAATAACTAATTTATTGTACTTTAGAGGTCAATTAATTTTAGAAATGTCATGTCTATGAAGCAACTTCATGTAATAGGATTTTCCGTTGTCAAAACTCCGGCAGTCATAAATCCGCGACACGTGATGTGACTCACACCCAGATTAGATTTTGCCCGCGGCTAGCGGCTGCGTCCGCGACTTCGTCCGCGTGGAGGTCGAAAAACGGTTACTTTTTAAAAAAAATCACAGATCGTGTTCACCTTTATTTACTTTTGTTGCCCAAATCTAATTGTTATTATTTTCACTTGGCAACACTAACTCCACCCGATGTTAAGTGAATGTTGTGACCTATGGACACCTACATCTATCCTTATCGCTACAACCTATTGAATGTCCACTGCTGAATATCAGCTTCTCCTAACGATTGCCTCGTATGGAGTCCCCCATTTGCCATGGTTGCCACGTTTGGCAGGCGGAAAATGCTGCTGCCCACCTCCTGGTGCGTTTCCCTCTGTCGCTTTTTACGGCTCGCACGGAATGATATAGAGTAGCGAGCATCCTCACACTGTCACTACACAGTAATAATGAACGATCGCTTTTTTACACAGTAAGCCAGTCCTCAAGGAGGTTAAATTTTCCTTTTCTTTAGATTTTTGGACGTTATAATTTTTCGACGCATGTTCTTTAAAACAGATTAACCCTTATTTATTAAATTTAAACTATTAAAACATTATAGGTTATTGTTATTCTCTTCTTATTGTGTTTGAAAACCAGTAAAAGTGTTAAAATACAGATGCGTTATCACTACTGAGGAATAAGATAGAATGCCTCGGAATATATAAAACAGAACGACGATTAAGGATAGTAAAGGTATATTTTTGGCGAGGGAAAATATTAACTTCGCGCAACAGCGCTACTACTGCAGCGCTTCGTTACGTGTGCGAGTGTGACGTCGACCTCGGCGACTCATTATTGCCGCACGGCTTTAGGGTCACGCGATATACCCTGACTCGAAAACAAAACAGTCGCGAGCCGTATTTGTACTGGCTTTGATGACCGGAGATTAGATTTCGTAATAGGCAAGTAAGCTTTGGAATATCGTTAGTATTATTTATTGTATAGTATCGCGGTAGGCAGTATTGCGAAATTCCTAGCAACAATAATTATTTCCAGTAAACGATATTTTAATGCAAGCCGTATTATCTCACAAGCAGACGGTTTTCTGGTAAATGCATAATGTTACGAAGTTTTTTCGTCTTTTGTAATAATGTCCTACAATGTCTTCTTCCTTCAAACTTGTAGATTAACTACAGTCCCTGGTGGGAAGTGGTGAAGCCCCCGATGGTGAAGCGCGTGCTGTCCTAACAAAAGCCTATTCTTTCCTGCCTTGAAGACATCCAGCTTGTAATGAGACAAAAAACAGACGCAGGTAAATTATTCCCCTCCGCCTGCTCCTATCCAAAAGATCGGCAACGCGTCTGCAATTCCTCTGGTGCTGCAGATGTTCGTCGTCGACGGTGATCACTTGCCATCAGTTGAGCCGCATGCTCGTTTGCCACCTCTTCCATAAAAAAAACGCATCGTGATAGATGAAGCAAACCGTTTCATTTATATTATATTAAATTTTATACTATATTAAAAGTGAACTGTCAAATCAATTCTACAATAAATGATTCAAGAAATGTAACGATATTTTCGTAACATTCCTAAAAGTTTGTCAAGCAGTATTTTTTTCTTACTCTGTGGCATAAAACACATGTTGTCCCGCACTCGCCTTCCTCAGTTTCCCAACACGCCACCGAGCGTGGACATGAAAATGTAGTGCAATTGGCTCTCAAAATATATTGTAAAAAAGTTACGTACAACGATTGTCACGCATGCACGTCATTTCCAAAAGGACGGATTAAAGTGTAAGTAACGAATACATTTTGTCACCTACTTTTCACATGTATTCGGATTGTCCGCGTGTGACAACGCGCGTGTCGTTACGTTGATACCGTATTCTAAGAGCATGTCTCAACATGAAACTAAGTTTGTCATTTTCAGTAAGATCATCTCCAGTGAAATGTCAAAGACGGAAATTATTCGTGATTACCGGTAATGACCATTATCTTTATTTCTTGTTACTTTCGTACGGTTTTATCTATAACATGGACCACAGCCACACTAATAAGTGAGAATTTACTTATTCATGTGATAAATGAAGTTGTGGTAAGTCCAAGACAGCCTGCGTCTCATCTCGACCTTACTACTACTTTTATGCTACACCGGAAATATTGTTCTAGCTTTGGTGATTATGAACAAGAAACCATCTACCCCTAATCTATCAGCCTATAAGCGCAAAAAGTCCGTGGAAATTGAAAATGATTCAGAAATGTATGAAAGAGAAAAAGAAAAAGAACAACTACGGTATATAAAGAAGAAAGAAGTAATTCCTATTGATGTAATTACCCAGGGATCAAAGGTCACAAATAGAGAATGCCTTTCATGCAAGGATAATGCCAGTGGGTTCGTCGCAAAGAAAATGTTAAGACTAAGAAGGGTATGAAAACTATTTATTACTACGAAAACGAACCAACTGAAATGACTCCACTAGAAGTTATAGAAAAATTAGTATGGTATTACTATTGACGCGAAGCTTAAATGGGGCCCCCATTTATCTAAATTAGCAGGCAGACTTAGTTCTATGGCATATGCTGTAAGAAAGATTAGAAGTCTATCCAAGGGTGAGACAGCTAGATTAGTTAACTTTAGTTACGTTCATAGCATAATATCTTACGGAATCCTACTGTGGGGGCGACTGACATTGAAGTCATATTTGTTTCGCAAAAGTTCGTTCGTCGTTCAGGCGATTTATAACTTAAATAGTAAAGAGTCCCTTAGAAAAAAATTAAGGAAATAAATATATTAACTTTGGCATCGCAATATATTTATGAAAATGTAATGTATGTACCATGCAGTTTAGAGAGAAGGAGAACGATCGCTGTAGAAAATAGTATCCCAGAAACAAGTGAGGCGCTACGATCGCTAAGTTGTCTCAATAAAAGCGGGCTGTTGTGCGCTAGTTTCAAATGATCTATTAACATTATTAACACACATTCAAAGAAAAGAAAAAGAAAGTAATGAAACCATTACTATTTATTAGTAAATAAATTAATAATTTTGTTATTTATAATTATTAGAAATACAAATTATTTATTTTTA
>DWHP01002120.1:0-14892 GCA_018247895.1 Parnassius honrathi | reverse complement strand
AAGACAACGCACCGGCTCACAAAGCCGCAGTTGCGATGGCTGCCATTCAAGAAACGGGATTCGAACTGCTCGAACACACTCCCTATTCGCCAGATCTAGCTCCTAGTGACTTCTACCTCTTTCCTCGGCTCAAGGAACGCCTTCGAGGCAAGAAATTCGAAGACGATAGCGAAGTAATGGTCGCTGTTGAAGCGTTTTGGGAGGGTCAAGACAAAGAATTTTTTTCAAAGGGAATCCTGGGTTTAGAAGAAAGATGGACTGTATCTGTTGCGTTTAGGTGCTGGGTAGTCTCGACGTTCCCGTGATGATGACGCCTGCGTTTATTTATTAACTTTATTAACTTTACCGCATTATTTTTGAAACTATCTGCTACAATGTCTACCTTAGGTCTCTATGAAGGTCTTCATTTATATATATTCCGAGAACCCACCACGTGATTAGAGTGCATCCCCATCTCAAGAGATCCCGAGCTCGTCCTAGCTGAAGCTATGCAGAACTTGGTTTGGAGATGTTAAAAGTATTCCGTGTTTCTGCACTCTAGTCTACCTATGATTTAATTGCACACGCGTTATATTTTAACTAGGCGTTAGGACTCGCTTTTCTATCTAAGAGTCCGTTTGGATAGGTCCGTACCTCCATCCATCCTCGTCTGGAAAGGTACCATCTCCATCAGTGTGTAGAGATGATAATAATAATGTTCTCCAGACCGAATTTCGGTTAAGGCAGCCGGTCTCGACGGAGACTAGGCATCGGTGCAGGACAGGATTACAGTGCCCAAGTGTATGCGCAAGCACAAGTGCACTCTCTATTCCCTTACTCTCATAATCCGATGCGACGGTAAACCGAAACAACCGGAGAGGAATCAGGCGCAGGACCAGGGCAGGCCTTTACTTGCTTTCCAAGGCACGGGGGTGAGACACCGCCAACTTCCTGACTCCTGGCATTGAGAATTTCTTCCTGGTAAAACTCAATAATTGTTTTTTGTCCCGCCCTGGGATTCGAACCCAGGACCTCGTGATCAGCAGTCGCACTACTACAACCACAAGACCAACGAGGCTATAGAGAGCCAGTAGAGTTACAGTCTATGAGACATGCTAAGTCAGTCCTCAGTTTTGACAACGAATCTGTAGCCTTCTGTTTTTGAAGTTGACCACAGGTGCCCGTGAACTACAATAGTCACTAACCTTTAAGTGGACTATAAGTTGGTTTGTCTCTTGAATTCTATAATTTCTGTAATAAATTTGGTACGGTGGGTGGGTTAGGACGAGCGAGCGCCTCTGTCTTGGCGCGTATATGCTTACAGCACTAGAATATCTCATGTGTGGTTGATTTCTTAAGTATATGCTAGGAATGCTATTAAACATACTCACAGAATACCTACGCAAAATAGTAGCTTAATGCTGCGGTGTTTCGTATGGTGAGTGTAGAGAACCGGAGACCCTTTTTACTAGAAACGAGGCATTCCATCTTAGTCGTGACGGGTGACAACGCATCTGCATTTTGATTAGTAATCGAGGATATATGTAGATGTCTATGGGCCACAGCAGCCACAACATCAGGTGGACTGTGCTCGTTTGTCACTCTATCGTATGAAAAAATACATTGCTAATATTTCCGTTAACCACTCCAGGTAAGCTTGAAATGCTTACTTAATCGAACCCACGTCTTTTAAATTTGCTGTCTATAACTTGACCATTAAGCTACGGTCGCTTAAATTGCATAAATAAGTGATTGCTTCTGAATATTCAGAAGTGTCACGGTCATAGATCTCGCCAATCTTATAATCATCATCATCATAAGTATTATACAACTTTTAAACGATGCAACGATGCGTCAGTAGTGAAAACCTAACTGTTACCCGTCTGTTACGTTAACCGATAGGTCTTCCTTTCTAGGTAGAGCAATAGCTTTACCTCATACGGAAATCGAACTCACAATACGTCGAGCGCATACTACCGAACGTGCATGTCCTAAAATTTGAGTACGGTTGATCAATAAATATAGCAATGAATATATTCTTTAATTCTTTTTATTAAAGTTTGTTTTACAATGGTAGTCGCCACGTTTGATTTCGATTGTTGTAGCACTGGTCTATATCCGAAATGTCGTCTTAGTCATGTTCGCAGACTAACTAACCTCTAGAGACGCTCATAAACAAACATTTTCCTGTGGTATTTTCATGTAGGTGATGTAAATATTATAAGAACAGTTTTGTTTGTGTTGATATTCTATGCAACTTAAACAGAAAGAAATTAACACCTAAGTTAGTAACGTGGTTATATATACGTGGATATATACTATACTCATCATAACACCACATTGTATCATGTTGACAGCTTTTAATAGTCGTTAACATTTTAGTTAAATCGGCTTGAGAAGCCCGTATTAGGAAACATTTAAACATATAGTTTTCTTTCTTTTATTTAAAAAACGTTACTCCGCACTAGGATTTTCTCCTGTATCGTTGGGGCAGTTTAAAAAAGTAAACTTAAATTGCACAAGCACAAACATCCAGACCCAGACCTCCACTAACACTAACCTCTACACGCAGTTACTCTGTACCGGGACACAGGACATCGCAAACTTACGCCCGTGAATACTCAATTACACGCCGATCACGGGCCGCAACAGTACGACCTAAATAGCATTCCAGTCTAGAAATGCAAACTGAGCTGGATTTGCGTATAAATAAACCTAGCGATTTTCTAGAATGTCTATATTCACCGTTCGATAATGCAAAACTGGCTCTGCTGCTAGCGACAGAAATAGGTAAGAAAGAGGTGGTAAAGAGGTGGTGAATACGATGTTTTTTTTATAGTTGAAAAGAGGTGCAAAAACAAATTGACTCTACGGGCTGGTAAAGAAGACTGCATTGCTAGTCTTTTTTTATAGAATAAGTGTGACAAACGAACATACAGTCCACTTGATTGTAAGTCGATGTTGTGGCCCATACAGATCTACATTTATCCCCAGTGAAGAATCAAAGTACGGGTGCGTTGTCACCTCTGTGGACTAAGATGCAATGCCTCGTTTCCAGAAAAAGGGTCTCCAGATCTCTACACTCGCCATACGAAACACAGCAGCATTAAGCTGCTATTTTACGCTGGTATTCTGTGAGAGCGTGGTCCTACTACGGTCGAGCCGACCCATTCGTGCTGCAAACGTAATATAGCTGCAGCGTGGCTCTACCACGTTAGTCCTTTACGTAATCGACGCCTTTAAAAAAAAACTCGCTTCAAAACTATCAATAATAAGATAATTTGTAAAATAATTCTAAAGTGCATGAATCAAACATAGAGCGTCGAATCAGTATCGACTGCAAAAACATTCTTATCTTGATAGGTATAAAAAGGCTCAGCGAAACAGGGCAATCGATATGAAACATAATTTTGTTAAACGACTGATAACAAGCATAATATCTGTTGTTTCGTGATAGCTCTCATATATTACACTTTATCCAAACTTTTTGGAAGCCGATTAGATATCAGAATAATAATCGATGCTTGAATACGGAAAATTTTGCCACGGATGCCAGTTTGCTCCATTGTTTTAGTTCATTGTGAATTGACTTAATTATTTATGATATAATGAGTGCTTCTACTTTTTGTCAGAAGCCCCAATTTAGGTCATTCGTGAAAACGTCCTCTTTAAACGTTTGAATCAATAATGCTAGTAAATAAATTATTGTATAAATTGTTTTCGAACACTAAATCTTGTGGTAAAAATTATTATCAAATTTTATCGTAATTCTTTATCTAGTTATACTGGATTCGAATTTATCACTTTTTATTACAACAACGGGTTGCAAACGAGCATACAGCCTGCGTGGTTGTTAGCGGACGTTGTGGCTCATAGACATATCTACCTACCCTCAATTAACAATAAAAATTCGGCAGCCTTGTAATCCCGAAGACTAAGATGCTGTCTCGTTACAAGTAAAAAGGGTTGCCGGTTCTGTGCATATCGGATGCGTTGTCATCCCTGAGGAATAAGATATAATGCCTCGTTCTGCATTATCTGCATTTTGGTTCTTAATCGAGGATGTATGTAGGTGTCTACGGGCCACGACATCCACTTGCAATCAAGTGAACTGTGTGCTAATTTGTAACCCTTATTTTATTAATAAAAATCGTCAACATTAAATAAAGTCCATTGCATTGTACGTGAAGTAAAGACAACATTATGTAATGTCGTCTGCATTCACTTTCACGATTTTCTAACTCGGAGTTTGTGATTTATTAAATAGATACAGTAAGTGTTGCTATATTCGTAAATCGAACGCTTTAACGGTCATTTGAAGGGCAATGTAAAACACTAATACTTATTCACACACTTAATATTTATTTAAATCATACCAGAACGGGTTTACCTTTTAAGGATTTAATCCCAGCCGGCACCAGCAGAATTGTGAACTGCAATTTTAAGTGCTGAGTTAACCACCACTTGCTCGTCGTTGAAGGAAAACATCATAATGAAGTCTATAGGTCTGATGAATAAAATATTTCAAGGACATTCAAGTCCGTTAACGTGCACTGGAGCAGCGGACTAATTGAACCATATCTCACTCTGAAATGAGATGAGACCTATGCCGTATGCGTGTAAGAAAAAATAGCACTTACCTACGACAACATTATCCCATACATATATCTATAAATGATAATAAAATTGAAGTTAAATAAAACTAGTTTTTACGGTATTTATCGCGTATATTAACTTTTTTATATTCCCGACGTTTCGAACACTTTACAGCACCCATGGTGACAAGGGACTGAGGCGTTCGATGTTCCGATGTCATAGTTTTAACCACGGTTATTACCCACAGATTAGAATTATTAATCTTTTATTTTTGTTTTTAGTTTAAATTCGTACTGTGTAAATCGGAATAAAACTCTGACATCGGAACGTCGAACACTTCAGTCCCGTGTCACCATGTCCATGGTGACGCCCCCGTGACCCCCCCGTGACCATGGGTATTGTAAAGTGCTCGAAACGTCGGGAATATAATAAAGTTAATATACGCAATAATTATCGTAAAAACTAGTTTTATTTAAATGTTGTAGTGTTCGCGTAAATATAAGAAATCATTATAAAATTAAAATGTCTATTTGTAACATCGAATGAGATATTGAGCTCAGTGGGTTATTTCTATGCCATTAAGATATGAATGAATAACCATTTTTATAGTTTTTCTCTGTCTGTCTGTTCTGATAATCTTCGGAATTGCTGAACACAACGAAATGAATGAATGAATGAATAAACCGACTGTAATAAAACTCCACGAACGGAAATAGAGCAAACTTCGAGCATTTTTTTGAGAAATCGAAATATTTATAAATAATGTGGTCTTTGTTGCTAAGCCTAGCTAAATCTAACTAATCCCACATTAATCGATTCTACGCAGGTGAAGCCAGGGCGGTTCGCTAGTTTGGCTTAAAATTACATTTAAATTTAAAGTGCATCCAATGGAATCAGAGCAGAAAAAACATTCTATCGTGCTTTCTTATTTCACTTATCTCTTTAATTTAGTGAATAGTTAACTGTTCAATGAAACTAATTTTACGGATTTTATAGCGTTTAATATTAACAGAGGTCTTCAACGTCCTAACGTCATAGTTAACCCGTGTTGCTATGAGCTTTTAACTATTATATTAAGAGATTAGGATTACGGTACGCTTGAGTTTGGGTTGATCAAAAAACAAACGGTCCAGCCAGTAGCTATATTCATTTTTTTATAAAATAAAAGTGACAAACGAGCAAACAGTTCATCTGATTGTAAATGGATGCTGCGGCCTATAGACATCTACATTTATCCTCGATTAAGAATCAAAACGTATATGCGTTTTCATCCCTGAAGACTACGATGGAATGCCTCGTTTCCAGTAAAATAGGGTCTCCAGATCTCTACACTCATCATACGAAACAAAGCAGTTTTAAGCTGCTATATTATGCTGGTATTCTGTGAGAGCGTGGTCCTGCCCCGGTCGAGCCGACCCATTCGTGCTACAACCATATTATAGCTGCAGCATGGCGTTACCACGTATTATTAAATTTTGATATGTTTTTAGTCGATAAGCTCACGAATCGTCCATAAGTGGAATTCGATAAGTCCATTAGTAGTTATCTGGTAAGAGAGTCTGACCGTTAATTTGTGTCTTAGTTTTCAAATGCCAGACGCACGGACGTTAAAATATACGGGGCTAATGTTACCCTGAAAACGCGTGTAGCACTCCAGGTTCTACACTTTTGTGTGTCATACGCATCTTCACGCACGTCCAGCCGAGCGCTACATACTGGCGCCGAATGTCAGACTTTGATGTATTTGTATGTGTAAAATTGTAGGACCCAGGGTGCATCACACTTCTTCGGCGTCACTTATTTTGTGCAATATTAAATTCCTTGCTTTTTGGATTTGGACGAATCGTAATGGCTCCGTACGGCCCGCTACACACTACATACGGAATACCGTTTCGGAATTTCGAAACGGAACGGACGTGTCGGCCACACGCATACGGCATCCCGTTTTACCCGCGAAATTCCGTACGGAAAAGTACCGTAGGTTTTTGACAATTCATTGATTTTATATGGACTTGCTGTCGCTTGTGTAAATCCCGAATCGGAATTATGAAACGGAATTCTGTATGTATGTGGCGGGCCTAAAACGTCGGCCGTTCCTAAGAATATGAAAATTCAGGAAGTGTCGTGTTTATGCGAAATATATGCAACCGAACTCCTTTATTAGAATTACTTATTACACGTGGTAGAACCACGTTGCAATTTATATGGTTGTATAATTTAAATGCAACGAAAAAAATGATTAAAGTATGTTATGGTTGCAGCACGGTGGATGATAACTACACATTCCATCTTAGCCATCAGGAGTGACAACGCTTCCACATTTTGATTCTTAATCAAGGATAGGTCTATAGGTGGACATTAGCACATAGGACATTTCTTTAACATTAAGCGAACTCTGTGCTTGTTTTTACTTATATAAAAAGTGATATATTTTTTCATCACACTGCTTTTATAAATATGAAAATCGTTTTGAGTTTTACGCGACTAACAGATTAATTCTTCATTGTATGAAACGTTATTGAGTAACCAAAAATGGGGGAACAATCGCAGGCGCGAATAATTAAGATATCAGATTTGCCGCAATGCAGTGTCGCGTTTAAGCCCTTAAATCCTCTGAGCCCAAGGCGATATTTGTTGCTTGCATGAAGACTAGTTATGTATCAACACAGATATAATACGTAGCTATTTATTCAACGAGAAAGGTTTTGTTAACAAATTTTCAATACAAGTCATTGTGACAAACGAGCGAGCGCACAGTCTTTTAATCGCTTGATGGTAAGATGATGCTGTGGCCCATAGGCGTCTCTTGTCGCATAAGGTTTGCTATGATCTGCTATTTCACGATGGCATTCCGTGAGAGCGTGGTCCTATCCTGTTCGAGCCTACCAATTTGTATTGCAACCATAGTGAAGCTGCAGCGTGGTTCTACCCCGTAAAAACAATTACAATAGCGACATCGTCTTTGGTATAAACATAGTTATCTCGCCAAACAGCAGTACGCATGTGATCCAAACTGAAGGGCGTAGAGAACCAGTTTTAGATTTATAGATATAATACCAGGACGTGGGATTCCATCTGTACCTGTAGCTTTCTTTAATTGTTGCTGATTAAACACACTAGCTGAGAAGAAACTGCAATTTTGAGAAAATATGTAAAAATAGAAGAAATCCAAACAGGAACGAAGGACGCCGATTTCTGCTGCGTACCAACTTAATATTTTAATATTGGTTTTACATGACACGAACTCAACACACTTAAATTTTGAAAAGACGCCGTTTATGAATTAAATATTATATCATCATCCCATCGTGTTTGAAGTTTTATGGAAGTCTTAACAGTCGCATATGATCTGCTGGAACTTCGTGTGTTATTTAAGTGTTTTTTTTCGTAAAAGAGGCTCGACTTAAATTATCTTCGTAAAGCAGAAATAAAGGAAGCAATTTCGGATTTGATTTTAACAGCTGTAGCACGCTCCAAAGACCACATGACGTCACCTTCCTCCCGAGGTTACACCAGCGAGTATTGTCTCTCAAAACAATGGATGTAATTCTGTGCGTACGGAGTTTAATTGTTGTCTTTTTGCATAATTTTGGTTACATCATAAGCGAAAATATATCTTCATTATAAACACAGTAAAGGCGGAATTTGCCTGATTCCATTAAAGTGTCACAACTAAATAAGCACTATTCCCGAATTATTTTAGTTTTATCGTAATAATGATTTAGAACAAATACCTATTTTGAAAACATGTCCGCTACCACGCTGGAGCGGCGGAGTGGTTGCTCCACAGTAACTACCATAACGAGGCTGTAACATTACCGCATATTATATAATACAACCGATGAGAGCTCAGATGGTTTTTGATTGGAGACGCTCGCTGTAATGTAACAGAACGCGAGTAACCCGGGTTCGATCCCCGCCGGCACCAATGAAATTGTTAATTGCAATTTTAAGTGCTGATTTATCACGTGCTCGGCGGTGAAGGAAAACATCGCGAGGAAACCTGCATGTCTGAGAAATAACGAAAAAAAAATATTTCGAAGACATGTGAAGTTCGCCAACACGCATTGGTGCAGCGCCGGCGGACACGTCCTTGCCCTAAAACCCTCTCAGAAATGAGGGGAGGCCTGTGCCAAGCAGTGAGACGTATATAGGCTGTAACTTTATACAATACAACGAGTTTATGAACTTGTTAGGGATCGGAGTCTGTTCTAGGTAAATGGGGTTTGATAGACCATAAATCTTCGCAAGAAACACCTTACTAAAAATCATCCGTGAGTACATAGAAATTTAAAAAGTATCCTTATTTCATTATAAAAGACGGCTGGGTGCTAGCATGTCTACGTTTATATTTGTCTTATTCTTTGTTTAGGTTTCTAACTTCAAGATGGTAGGCTCATCCTGCGTAGTTGGGACTTTATGTCTAATATAAATAATAATCATAATAAAATAAACTGCAGCGTAGCTCTACCACGTGTAAATTAATCTATATATTAGGGCCATTCTGTAGCTATATTGGTTTTAGCACAAATGAATCGGCTCGACCGGAGGTGTTTGGTAGAGTCGAGTGTATAGAATAGGAAACCCTTTTTACTGAATACGAAGTATTGCATCTTACCCCCCATTGGTGACAACGCATCTGCGTTTTGATTTTTACTCGAGTATAGATATAGATGTCTATGGTCTATGGACCAAAACATCCATTTACGATCATGTGGTCTGTTTGCTCGTTTGGCATCCTTATTCTATAAAAAGAGTTGAAGGTGGCCTTGGTTGACAATGACAATGGGACCTTGAACAGCCTTGGCTTTCGTATATTGGCGTATTAGTACATAGGCATTGCAAAGCTTTAGAAAGGACGATAATTAAAAATAAGTTAAAAATATAAACCGCAAAACTGTTTGACGAAAACCTAAGGTAACCCGTAGTCGGCGAGGATAGCAAGAAAGATTCTTTTTCAGGAGCATCTTTAATGCTCCAGTGCTCCAGGTTTCTGCGAGGTTAGTTAACTTATTATTAAGCGACGCAACTTTACTTACCGCTATATAGATTTGTGGTAAAACATTAACCTTAATTTCCGAATAAAAAGATCCAGTTCTAATACTTTATTTCATAAAAAAGGCGTTGATTAAACCTTTGAAAAGTCGAATGCGAATTACGGATTTACATTTTATTACAGCATTAAACAATATCCTCCAATACATAAATGCTGCATATCCCTAAGGCTATCCCTAAATTGGAAATAATTACCCCCCTCACAGCAGCTGATTGATAACGGTAACTTTTTGTCCTTATTCTGTTCGTATCGGATAGAAAAATAAGTTTTACGTCACTCCGAGCTTATAAACGTACAAAACAGATTTTCTAGTACCTAATATAAGAATAAAATAACATATGAATTGATTGCGCTGTCATGCTTTAAAGAAATTGAATAAATTACTTAATAAATTACTAATATTTATATCCTCCCTGGAATTGGGGATTGGCATAACCACCATGCTTGGCGGTTTTGATCGATCGAAGACATAAATACCATGCCCATGTTCGAAAGAAGATTGTAATAATATAAAACAAGTATTTTATCTTCCTTGATTTTTTTAAAATGTTTGTTATTCTAATGATTGTACTGTTGAATTGCCTGTAACAAATGAAAAACACGGTTGTTAGAGTTACAATAATATCTTAGTATGTATTGACAATCATTAAAGTTTTATGCTATTGGTTTTAACTAAATCACACAGAATATATATATACAAAGGGAGTTTTTGTGTTGGTTAAAAGCGAGTTAAAGTTAGGAGGGCGATGATAACGATGACAATGTAAACAAAATAATTTAGGACCGTTATAAAATAGAGTTGGTGATTCCCTCTTCAAACCATCATCAGAGTGTATAAGCATGACCAATTCTAGGTCTAGAAATAATTTATGTCGTATGTTTGTTGGTTTTATTGCCTTGAAAAAAAAAACCATGGCTTTGAAAGGATGATGCAGCTTTATTGCAGGGATGATGCAGATTTAGCTTTCTTTTTTCAGAACGTTGCTTAGCGTCTGATAGATATTCCTCTATCTTTTTGATTCCGTAAGATTTTGCTTCTGCAATTAGCATTTATCTTATTCGTCTTACGAAAGTAAATAGCATGTTTTGTGTATCTAATGAATGTTTACGCTTAGCGCATACAGATTATTAGAGCTTTTCCATTTTTAGTTATTAAGTGTTACACTCTGTTATGAGTATGTTTAATTCTGCTTTAAATCTTGCAAATGTATGACCTATTAGGTTTGCTTCCGGTCGATCTTTAGAAAAATGCATTGGTTGACTAAAACTCATCTCGTAAAAGTTTGTGTATATTTGCTCCACGTCAATAATAAGTATGGAATTAACAACTTTTTTAAATTTTAAAGCACTCTGTCTAACTCACAATTATTATTAATCTAGTGATATTATTATTTTATTTACACTTCAAAAAAAAACTATCTCCTTTTGTATTCTATTCATTATCATACTCTCGGACTTCTTGTTTAAATCTGCTTTCTCTAATATTTCTCAATTATCTTCATCCATGCAACTTTATTCTCATAGAAGTGTTTGATTACACTTCCTTAGAATAAATTTATATCTTTTTCTTTATTCAGTTTTGCTTGCTCGAAACAGTTTGGAAATAAAACTTATTACATTTAGCAATAAACAATCTTAATACTTGCAACTAATACTCGTATTTCATTATTTTATTCATATGTGTTAGTATTACGTTATGACGATTCATACATAAACTCTCCGGCCTGTCTCACCCAGAGGGGTATGCAGGGACCGTTTATCTACGCATACATACTCGTCGTTTAAGGGTACTTTAAACTTGATTCATGTCATCTTCAATATATCGACAATTTAGTCGATAAACTTTATATAGGAGGTCCCCTGTCGATACCAAAAATCATCTCCTATGTATCATTTGTCGTTTCACACATTCGGCGTAGCCAAGAGGGCTTCCGTAATCCACTTCTCGCTCCGCTTGGAGGAATAGAGAATAATATTCACTGTAGCAAATTATTCTCTCTTTTGTTTTCGGTAACTTTTGATAAAACTAAAACATTGCCTATTTATATCCTATCCATCATTACGGAACCTTCTTATGTGGTTGTAGAGGAAGATGAAGAGTGATTCTTTGCTTCCACTAACACTTGGAGTTATTATATCAACATATTCCATGCAATTGATTACTTGAGTAGTGTGACGATGGGTGATACTTCTGCGACTCATGATCAATATAATATTTAACGTTTATCTAATATTCTTCCAACGTAAACCGTACACAACTTCGCTCGATGATTTGCGCTAACACTTAGTTACTGTAACAATATATTTTGTGCAATTAACAACTTGGGTTATACTTCTGTAATTAATGGTCAATGTAATATTTAACTTTTATCTAATATTATTCTAACGTGAACCGTACATAACTTCGCTCGATGATTTGAGCTAACACTTAGGGTCACTGTAACAATATATTCTGTGTAATTGACAACTTGTGTTATACCTCTGTGATTAATGATTAACATAATGTTTAACTTATAACTAATAATATACTTTTACCGTACATAACTTAACTCGATGATTTGGGAATGTGACTAACGTTTATTCACACTATTTTCCATACATATCATTAAAAAATCGATTGCACGTTTTCCAGGGCTGCATCAACCACGAATGTGATGTTCGCGTCTGCGCCGCTCACAAGGAGAGCTTCGGCACTACAACTCGACACGTCTGACACTGACACTAAAGGTATGTTGACATTTTATGGCGTATTCACTAAAAGAAAATTTCAATTTATTTTCGCGGAAAGGTAAAGTCGAAAACGGTGTTATCACTTGCTTTTATTTTTTTGTTGCACAGAAAAGAGTATGAGAAAAAGAGAAGTAACTAGTGTTACTTCTGTAACACAAAATAGGCCCGTTCCTTTTCTGAAATGATTATAGAATAAATAACTTACTAATTCGTTACTTTTGTTAAATCGATCTCTTTTCACTGAGAGTTCGAATGTGGAATAGACTATAAGCAAATCGGTTGATTTGCTTATAGTCTATTCCATATTTTCATAAAAGTTACAGCCTATATACGTCCCACTCCTGGGCACAGGCCTCCGCTCATTTCTGAGAGGGTTTTAGGGCAAGGAATTGTCCGCCGCGCTGCCCCAATGCGTGTTGGCGAACTTCACATGTACTCGAAATATTTTTTTTCTTATTTCTCAGACATGCATCTTTCTCAGACATGCATTACCATAATTAGTGACACTTCAATTACAGAATACTAATTACAACAGAAACCACACTAGTAACCACACTGAAACAACATAAAATAAAATTGTACTACTGATCACTTTAGCTTGTAGTTGGTTCGCTTCGAAGTATTCGCTTGATTCGCTAATTCAATACTGACTCGGGTCGCGGTCTATACCGACTTTGTATAGGGCCTTAGATATTTGCAGAACCTTCTACAGTAAAAAAACCCAGAATCTTCGAGTCCATACCGGTCCCGACTGACTAGGAGACAATAGTTCTAGAAAGTTCTTCTATGGAAAATTCTAGAAGGATCTTATCTCCCCTAGTTCTGCTACTCGATACTAGAAGGTGCTTGTGGTAACTAGTATCGCCATGTACCATGTCTTAATTGTGGCGCGTAACAATAAATTATCACAAGCCATAATTCTAAATAAAGGTATTCTACAAAGTCTAAAACAAAACACGTTCTAAAACAAATTACTTCCGTCTCATACCAGATTGTTATTTTATATAGTGATAGTACATGCGCTAACAGCTACCGCTTCTTCGATCTATATAGCCGGCCTACATATATAGCTCACTGAACCGTTGGTTTATGTCGGTTACTCTTGTTCTCGTTGTGCTGCGAAAATCTTCGTTACAGATCTGTCAGTTTTTGTACAATAAAGTTTTTTATGTACGTAATTGTTCCATACCATACAATATCAATATATTAATAAATTAATTTGAATTTATGTTTTTTTCATAATATAACCCCGTTAATAATTAAAGTTATACAAAAACTTTTAGTCCACAATTGCATATAAAATATATTATAAATAACTTTAAGTTTCGTTATCGTTTCATTATATGTGGTGAGAATAGATATTTACTTAGTTTGTTGTACTCATAGAGAGAAGAGGCAAAAGGAAGAAAAAGGCGTAAAATATAATATTTCTACGTCCGATTCACATAGGTATGCTTATTGAAATGCCTACAATTTAAATTTAATGAAGAACATAATCAGTTTTCGTTATGCAATCACGCATCAAATTAAATTATTTTGGAATATATATTTTATTACTTACGGAATTACAAAACTTACCAACGTACGAACTTACTATTTACTAACACACAAATATTTTCACATAATCATGGTGGATCGGTAGCGCTATTGTCGCGTTGAGGGTCGCAGGTTCAATTTCCTTATATAACAAGTACTTTTGTTATCAGAGATACATTAAGGTTGGTGTTAAAAAAACTTCAAGAGCAGATATTCAAACTGATTTATTGGTTCTACAAGATTGTGGAATTGTAGATAAGAATTTTTAAGTAATAAAACGATGCACTGTACTAAAATTTCAGCATATAGCTGTTACAGTTCGACTATTCCGTAATACCTGCCGGTCACAATCACACTTGCTGTGTAATGCAATGTACGTAGTTACATCAACTAACGCACTACTCATTCAGCGTATTATAATACTTGTCGGTCACAATTACACTAGAAGTGTAATGCGATGGACGAAATTTTACATCAAGTAACGCACTACATATTCAGTATTGTGTAATACCTGCCGGTTACAATTACACCTGCAGTAAAATCCGGTGGACGTTATTACATCAAGTAATGCACTACAAATTCAGCGTAGCGTAATATCTGCCGGTCACAATGACACTTGTAGTGTAATGCGATGAACTTAATTGTGTTATGATGGCACCAAAATAAATTAATTATCTAAATCAATGCAGCACTGCTTAACACGATATAATCTGCATATCGGACTCAGGGGTTCTTTTTCCCGTAATCTCACTACCATAACAATGCGGCCCCGCCTAGGTCGCGGAGGTTATGATAACTCAGGCATAATGATTTCTTATATTTACGCGAACACTACACATTGAAACAATACTAGTTTTTACGGATTTTGTCGCGTATATTTAACTTTTTAAATAATAAGTAATATGTCGATTCTTCACATGATGTGAAGAATCGACGCTCCGGGAAGTCTGCAGTCTGTGAACACATACAGGATCGCCCCCGTCACTACATCAGAT
>DWHP01002119.1:0-14893 GCA_018247895.1 Parnassius honrathi | reverse complement strand
AATAACAACAATTGAATAAATCAGTCTTCTTTAACTAATTATTCAATATTCATTACAATATTAATTTTGATAATTGCAATAGTATGTATGTAAGTAAAACAAAAAAAAGCCGGACACTGTCTAATTTGGCTGGACACGCAACCAAAAAGCCTGACTGTGTCCGGCTTTATCCGGGCGTATGGCAACGCTACTTAAAACCCTCTCCGAGATGAGAGGAGGGACTCTGTTATTACTATTTTACTTTTTACAAATTTATTTTATAAAATAGATCAACACAACAAAATTTATTTTATAACTTAGATCATGGGCTGTGATGATCGTCATACGCAATGGCAATATTCGGTCATAGTCTTTTAGTTATTGTTTTGTATCAGTTTTTAATACGTTTCCAAAATTTCAGATGATTCGGACGTCCGGAAGTGGGTGACAATTAAATTGAAAAATTAAATTAAATTTTAAATTAAGTTATTCATACTTACATATACATACATACAAATTAAGCTAATAAAAACGCTTTAAAATGGATGTGATCCGAGAGAAGAGACACTACAAACTCCTAGTGGAAAATGTTGAAAATGGGAAACCTAGTGTAAGAATAAGAAATAGGAAAAAGAAACATTAAAATTTTATATATGAAAATAATATATTCGACCATATTCAAAACCTGTACGAGTATATATTGAGAACTATGAATTGTAAAATATTATTAGTTTGCCATTTCTTTAGTTAATTTAAGTATTCATAACTGAAAACTGCTATACCTGAATTGGTGCATCGACGAAACCATTCCGACGTCAATATTTGATATGCGAGACAAAAAATGACCACGAACGTAAGTACATTCAGTTCATATTTCCGAAACCAATGCATCCAACTCCAGCGATCTTGTAACATTTAGATATGTCAAAATCTAGACTTCTGGATATCGAATCCATTCTAATAATGTTCTAATGTAAAATAAAAAGTCAAAGTTGAATTCATTAATAGATTTATTAAAATAATGGCAATGTCTAATACAAATCTTGGAGAAAAATATTTATACAATTATGCTACCGACAACTCAGGCCTAAGCGCTGGCTGTCAACTTCACACTTCAAACCATGATAGGACCCCATCAGCACCAATGATCAACTGTGACGGAAAAAAGCTTGGTTTACTCTCGAAGTTATCTGAATGTTTGAGGATTAATAAAGGACATATGAACTTGATCAAATCAAATCCTTATCAGAAATAACAAAAGTGGGACGTAAAATAGGATGTAACTTTAATGTTAGATTGAGAACGAACTAATAAAGAAGATATTTGTGTTCAAACTTCATAATCTGGTAAGTACAGGCACTACTTGTGTTAAGTTTTAGAATTTACGCAGGTTTTGTTTCAATAGTATAAGGGTGACGACGATAGATGCAGACGTCTATTGTGAGTCATAGTCTCCACTTACCATGAGATGAAGTGTGTGCTCGTTTGTTACTCTTATTCCATGAAATAAGTAAACGTAGCATTACATAACACGAAGAAGCACATGACCGACATACACTGATAATGGGATTTGTAATATTACTTAGAAATACTGAAGCCACCAGTAAAATATTATTACCTTGCATGATTTAATAAATAAAAGGATCACCAAAGGACGTAACTTGAGTTTATAAAGCTAAGTATAATGAAACTAAATAGCCATTGAAGTTTATGACAAGTATGTAAACGAATTACGTAAAATCGACATTTTTCGTATCTGTATGAGAGAGAGATTTTATCATTAGTATTGAAAAACCTTTCAACTTTTACGTCAACAACGATCAGCAACACGTAAATCTCTATATTATGTAGAGTTTTCGTTTTTGGACTGTTGGTATTTTCGTACAACTATACCACCATTTTTGATACTTAGTGGTGAATATCAGTGTCAGTGTCAATACTTGATTTATCCAAACCTTTTAACTAATCATCTTGTTTACCATAGGGTAAACAAGATGTGCACCTGATTTTAATTACCATGTTCATTAAATTGAATGAAAACCCAGAATAATTTATGAAATTACGAAAACACATGAACTTTGTACATGTAACTTCTCACCATTATGTAATATGCGGAAAGAGTAGTTTTTAATGAATAAAACTAACTGCTATGGATTTCTCTATCATTTACGTATTAAGCATACGTGATACTATGAGAATGAATACTATGAGCCTGTGTCTTGAGGACCTGCTACGATTTTCTTTTTACACAAGGCTTTAATAAATTGACATTGGGTCGACGTGCGATTGATAGTTTTACGTAAGCTTTTCAGAAAAAGTACCTATTCTAAATAAATAAAAACAAAATATTATTATTCATAAATACTAAAATAACGAAAATCATATATAAATTAGAAACACATAAAGATATATAATATGGATATTATATACTGTATTCATATATTTTATATAAGTATTTCGTTTTCATTAGATTTTTGTACTATCGTAACTCAGAGTTTATAACTATTTTGTAGCTGTTTTAGCTTCCATCATTGATTTTTCTTTTGTATTTTATTTTTGGACAGATTTGTAAACTTGAGTACTTACGAATTGCCCAAAATTTTTGGAGAAAGCAGAGTTGATAATAGAGTTAGCAAGCGGAATACTCTTCGTTTCAACAATCTCTTATACTCTGAAGATGCCAGAGTCTTACATTTAAGAGTCCATTGTCATTATATAATCTCTCAACTCTGACTAGGAAAGTTTTTGCTGTACTTCTCCAGTAAGTACTACAGTTAGTTATAAGCGATTAGTACAACTCATAATACACGGATCACAGAGTATTTTAACCTATTATGTGATGCTTTCAAGCACCAATAACTTTACTGGCTCGAGCCAAAAGAGCTATTATATGATTTTCAAACATGAGCTTATCATCAACGAGGACCAAGATATCTGATAACATTGGATCTACTCGAACTCTCATAGGCACACGACTTGCTTTTGTGCAAGATTATATTGTTGTATTGTGAGTCGATGTATGCAGATGATTGATTGGAAGAGGCCCTTGTTCAGCGGTGGACTTTTAAAAGGTTGTAATGATGATGACGATGATGCGTTTGATTATTTGCCAGATTGTTATCCATGTTAGATTTACAACATATACATATTTAAGTATGTATTTATTTTTAAGCAATATTACGTATGTGCCGTGTCAACACGATCAATTCACGGTTGTTCGTTAATTGCCGCTGTGTTACTTTTAATTAACAATCATGATGTGAACTTTGTGGTTTGTCATTATTATATCTCGGTCATTTCTCGCAGTTGCCACACTCTGGAATGTCTACTGCTCAAATAACTTCGAAGGTTTGTTCAATCTGAGCAATTATAACCACATGAGTAGATAATTTGGGGTTCGCTACTGCGGCAAATTTCTCAGAAAATTAATCGTATTTGTAGTTTTCCATTAAATCTATTATTTATAATTTTCTGATGAAAAAAATGCTATCGGGCAAAAATAAATGTTTTCTTGCTCTACTATTTTTTTTTTAAATTGAGTTTCGCCCCTTTGCTGTGTTAGCGATGAATTGTTCTGAGTTCCGGTTTGTCCATGTGAAATCAACTGCCACCACTGTCTCCACGATACATGAGAAATCCTAGTATAGTGTAGAGGTTACGTTTAAAAGTACAGAAAGAAATTTTATACGATGACGTCTACAAAATACTGTGGACAAAAACTTTGGATAAAAACTTAGGGGCGACCACCGATACTTTGAGTGTCGTCGAAATATTTTAATTTCCCTGAATGCAGGAATTCTTTAAATGCAGGTTTCTTCACAATGTTTTTCTTCACCGCCATGTAGGTACTAAATCGGCATTTGAAACTATATTTAACAATTAATTTGCAGCCAGTAGATCGAACCCGGTTGTTCGCGTACTGTGAAATTTACGGCAAGCGCTGACATCCGAGCAACCATGATACTAAATTAATTATTAATAATAATTGTTATTAACCCAATTAGGTCTTCATATCTAAACAAATTGGCAAGCTGAAATAATACAGCTAATACGAGTAGATTAACCGTCGAAGACGTTCGCCACTATTTTAATCTACTGACGTCATTAATATGACTATGTTCTTTGACTCGTTGCTCAGAAAGAAAATGCAGGCGCTTAATAATCAATATAAAAAATTGTTAAACCAACAATAACAAGCGAGTTCCCCTGTTTGTTCAGGTGCTTGCAGATCTCTAATACACATATCCTGCGGAGATATCAGTTCACTATAGTACTCAGAACGTGTCCCAGCGTGTAAGATCTGCCAGGAAGTCACCGCAGTCTTCATCCGTCCTGTCTTAATGGGCATATTCCTGGAAGATCTATTTAATCTTGGCCGCACGTACGTTGTTTTTGTTTGCAGGTCCATATATCGACTTTTACGACGTCTATCAGTAGGAAGCTGGCAATTGTCCAGGATCGATACGTACGTTAAATTTTTATAAAATGCGCTACCCCGAGGCACTTGCTCGTGTTTCCCCCCACTTAATGTACCGTAAAACTCGAAAGTTCTACGACAATACACAAGCGGACAAACGGACATTTAAATTATATTCAGTTCCGTCTGTCAGTTGTATAAAATGGGGTACAGGTCAAGCCTTGGCCGCATGCAACGGTCAATTTACAATGACGTTACACTCTGAGTGCATAATAATCCATTAATGACATACCAAATACAACATAAACAAAGCTAACTACCATAAAAATAAGTTTACAATAAGTTCGTCATAAAAATTATTTTGTGAATCTGTATCTACTATATATGCATGAGTAAATATATACCTCGTTACCGCAAGTTATGAATCGGATTTAAATATTTGTTAGAATACCGTTTGCCATCACAAATAAATTGAAGAGGCCTTACATATTATTTGTATCACTATTAACAATTTTATGTTAATAGTGATTCGATATTAAACTTTTTTAGTGTCTAACTAAAAAAGTTTAATATCGACTCGAATTCTGCATTGTTCACAAAATTGAGCAGCCAACGAAAAATATACAAATCGTGCAAGTCAAAGCAAAAGCGTATCTTGAACACAAACCGAAGATTTACATGAACAAAAACTTTAGAAACGTATGAATTGTCATTTTTGTTCGTTCTAGAAATGCATAAAAGCGATCCTTTCAGTGCGACGAATAGCATATCCTTTTCATAAACAATCCCACCGCGCTGTACTATGATAGACTATAGAAGATACGTCATTCACAGCGAGCCAAAATAACGGCCCATTTCTCTTATCATGCTCATGTGGAAAATATTACACGGAATAAACAAAAACATCTATATAAATATTACGTATTAAGACGTGGTAGAGACACGCTGCAGCGATATTATGATTGTATCAGGAATAGGTGGACTCGAACGGGGAAGGGTACTATGCTCTCACAGAGTACCAGCGTAAAATAGCAGCAGGTTGCTGCAGTGCTTCGTGTGATGAGTGTTCTCTAAACTCATCACACGGAGACCGTTTTTACTAGAAACGGACAATGCATCTGCATTTTGATTCTTAATCGAGAATAAAAGTGTAGATGTATATGGACCACACCATCGACTTACTGTCAGGTGAACTGTGAGCTCGTTTGTCATCCTTTCATCCTTATTCTACATAAAAAAGGAACTAATAAATATTCATGTACTCGGCAGACAATATGACGCCTGAGAGTAAACACAATTTAAGATAACAAAGTCAATATGATGCGTCTTAATTGTGTGTGTGTGTGTGTGTGTGTATTCAACCACAATATTACTTTGAAATACAACTGCTATATGTCGCGTATTGTCTTTAATTAGGTCATGAAGCATGGACTACATGTCACATACAATAAACAGGGTGCCACCCTACAGCAGGTATAGTTTTTCTATTTCACGATGAAGTTTTGACCTTGATTGTGTTAGCAGTACACATACACATTGTGTTAGTGTGCGTAGGCCTTGGGAGCGCAGTGACGATCGCGAGTCGAACGAATCGCAGTTACACACACAAACACCCTTGTCTGTACACATCACTACTACAATCAAGGCGAAACCTTCATCGTGAAATAGATAATAACTAGAACTAAAATGCGACGCTTGATTTATGATATACATCAGTGAACGAAAGAAAACTAATTTTTTTTATAAAACTATAGTGACAAACGAAATTACAGTTTACCTGATGTAGGGTTACCACATGGAAAATTGAAAAGTCCTGACAAATAACCTGATTTCCATAGAATGACACACCCTGATTTCCACAAATCAATGATTGGTTTTTTGTACTCTCGCTGATCAATTACGTGGCAGATTACACCCCTCCTATGCAAAAACCTACTGTATTTTGTTGAAAAATCCTGACATTTCCTAAATCCGCCCGCAATCCTGACAAAAGCCCAAAAGACCTGACATGTCAGGGTGAATTCTGCCATGGTAACCCTAACCTGATGGTAAGTGGCTACTGCAGTTCAAAGTCATACGCAGTCAAATTCAAAAAAAACATTAGTATTAACGGTTACATATTATGCGTTGTCACCTCTCAGAACAATAATGGAAAGGATTTCCATTATTGTTCTGAGAGGCCTTTAATTATATCTGTATATAATTATACCCTTTTCGTGTTAGAAATACGTAATAGAAATAGTACCTACCCAGACGCCAGACGGATTCCTAGTAGGGTTGCCAGATGGTCGGGATTCGTCTGGTTTCTCCCGACATTTTAAATGATCTCCAGATTCCGGACAAAACTCAAAATCTCCAGACAAACATCCCCTCTGAAAGTAAACGTATGGCCTTTGATTTAATAAAAGTTGAGTTAGTAATTAGAATGAACTTGAAAGTTTTCTTATTTATTTAGTCAATTGTTTGAATTTTAAGTATTTTCTGAATACTATACTAAAACAAATTGGTAGACTCTAGTAAAGTCCAATGCCAAATACATGTGGCAACCTAAAATTAAGTGTACTTTAATTAATTTTGCTTAAGTACTTTTTGTAGTCTTAATTTAAAAACATTAACTTTTTTTTATGAGAAATAAATCCTAAAAGATTTATTTCTCCCGACATCAATCCCAAAATTCCGACTTTCCATTTTTGCTCTTCCGATCTGACAAACATAATTCCTAGGTAAAAAAGAATTGTTAATGTGTCTATTCTACCTAGTATAGACACATTTACAATTTATAACTGTCATTAATGCAGTTAACGTTGAAATATTTCAAGGACATCATTCTGATATCAAGGGAACACTTTAAAGATCTAAGATAAAGTCATTAATTAACTTCAGTTTAAAAAAATTTACTGGTGATATTTTACCTTTAATATTTGTTATTTCTTTTAAAATTTTCAAAGTCAATATGTCACGCAGCGTCACGTCCTTGATAAACAGCTGAAACCTACCCTTTTACATGAACATCGGTATTAGAATATTCAATTACGTCTTTCCAAAATTTCTACGCTAAACACACCCACAATTAATAAGCGGCCGACTATTTGAAAGCCCATAAAGTTGTGGACGAAATGAAAAAAAAACAGGATGAAGCTGATGATGTGTGCAGTCATTCAATAACATAGAAAATGCTGTGGTATTTGTATCATTCCGCCACATTTGAATGTTCTTATTGTGGGCACTGGAAACGGTAGTAAGGGTGTGTTGAAGGAGCATGCGCGACACTCAAGGACATATACCGCGCCTCAGTTTGGCCAGAGGCAGCGCCGCGGCCGCCAGCCCTAGCGAACTCCATTCCTATGTACGACGATGCGCAGTGTCGCAGTGACCGACCCGTGAACCCGACCCGACCACAGCATGAGCACATTACCCCAGTCCCGACAACGGCTCCGACCCGCAGAGCGACCTTAAGCACCGATGCCACGCGTTCGCTCCGATTCAGCCTTGTAATTGAATTTTGACGTTCAATGAGCAACGTAATGGTGATTTGATTGGCGAGCGCTTTCCGCTTCGATATTGCAGCTTGTTTTCACTAATTTTCTATAAGGGCCAAGCTTTGTGTGTGTGTGTGTGTGTGTGTATTCGCTTTATATGTTAGGAAAAATGATATCGCACCGATATGAGGACTTACGTAACGCTGCTTTACGGAGTCATCGGTGCATCACGATGCGATAGTAAAATTGTCAGGCGAGTGTAGGGAGCGACAGACGACAGACGCGAGCGCGAAACAGCTGTGAACATGACTTGCTGGGAAAGTGTAGGCCTGCTAGGCCCTTGCGCACTGCTCGCATCGTCTGATATAAGGGTGAGTCTGTTCTCGATAAACTAACGAAATTTTATGGTAAACGTCGAAAGCTATTTCGTTTTAAAGACTAAATTACTTCATTTTCTGTCTGCATAATTGTAATATTTATACCAAAACAGGTTTGCTCGTGATTTATTCAACTTTGTATTTGATTTTATTGATTATATTGACCCAGCACTTATTTTTGTAGGTACATTCGTCTTAGGCAAATATTATGAACAGAATACAACAAATAGGATACTACAAAAATAAATATTGTTTGCGAACATGGTGATTAAAGACGCTTTATCTTTAACTATAATTTAGTAACGACTCATCCGATTTCACAAAACGCATTAAATGTTAAATATTGAAACATACTACTTCAATGAATTGCGATTTACGTTTTCTTCATTTGTTTTTGTGCCTTCCTTTTTAAAACATGTAAATATGGTTTCTATAGTGTTTCTTACCACTGAAGAAGTTTTACAGCGAAATGGATTTTGGTATTGTTTGGACACCACATGGATTACCGTGGAAATGGAGCCGTTTGAAGAAGTGAAACCAGAACATTTATTCGCGAAGCCACTCTCAAGAGATGTTTACTACACAAAGTATCCAGATATACCTAGGAGCGAGTCGGAAGATGAGAATCCGTTGACCGTCTCTGGGTTTAAAACAAAACACGAGGAATGGAAATCGAAAATACGCATCAGAAAATTGGAATCTCGTAAACGGTATTTAAGTCAATCGAACGTCAATCGATACAGCAAGTCGTCGAATAGTAATCCATCGTTTATTGGTAACAATACTACTACAAGAGTGACTTCAGTTATGCAGAAAACTACTGAAGAAATAGCTACGGCTGCCAATAATAACGATGAAAAAGTGCGAGCATTCTTTGACCGCTTACTCGAAAATATACCCCCACCACCCGTCGAGGATTTAAATATAGATAAAAGATGTTCAATTATAATACCTCCTGAACAAGACAAAGATTTTAATAACGTTGATCTTCCTGACTATGGAAACTTCGAAAAAGATAAAAATCTTAATTTGAAACACGAAAAAAGCTTAGTGCCTAGTACATCTACATTAAAGAGAAAACAACGTAAAGCTATTTTCAATATAGACTCTTCTAAGTGTGATTCTTGGTATGAAACAATTTATGGCGTGTCGGAATTAATTGGTTCGAGAGAATCCCTTGAAAAAGCTTTTACTACCAACAATATTGTTTTGCCGCAGTTGCTGTCTAAAGAAGCCGATAATGAGTTACCTAAACTTAACGCCTCAAATGGCTCCTTATCATGGTCTGATTTAGTTAAATCTTGCGGAATAAGCGATTCAATACTAAATAATGAGGAATCTTTCAACAATTATGATAATATTGTGAGTCGATCTCATTGCGCGGATGGTAAAATACTTGACGTTTCCTTTGATGACGATGAAATGTCATATACTAAGTTTGCCGTACACAAAATCTGTCAGACCTTAAAAATCGAGAAAGGTATTTTAGACTCGTCTTCGATGAATGACTTAAACAACATGGACCACTTGAAAAATTTTGTCTCTAAAATAGACCCAACCTTTTATGGCTCTCTTTATCGTCTCGCTCCCACAGAAGTAGATGAGTTCACAAATGTAACTACAATTTAGTTAAGCAGTACTTTGTATGAATTTTGATAGGTTTCAATTAAAATGTTTATAGCAAAAAATCTACCTTGTGTTTTTTCATCTTTCCTTTTGATTTTGCTACGCCATCTTGTGTATATTTGCTGTTGCATAGCCTATATATGAAATAGGTACTGTTTTTTTCCTTTTATTTATAATTAACCTTCCATTTAAAATGTATGATTAATAATTATTTGTTTTCTTACAGCCCCCTGAGAACGAGCTGCAGAAAAATTCAGACCGTGTGCTCTCGGAGCACGAACTACGAGTTCAGAGGTCACTACAAAAGTTAAATGTGCCCGAATGGTGAGTTGGCATAATACATTCTTTATTTCATTTGTATACATTTTCACGCCTGGAAATATTTGCGAGGTGTACGAATTAAAATTTGTTAAACTAATTGTCTTAGCAAAAAATGAGGCACAAGCTTCTTTACTGTTTTTTCCAAATTTACTTAAGTATTTTTTATCGAAGATATATTTTATATACATTGTTAGAGTAACAAATGTGCTAACAGTTCTAAATTCTGATGGTTAAGGGCTACTGTAACCCACAAGAAAATTACCGACGTATTGTTGTCACTAAGACCGCTTTCAGCCTGTAATTTCTTAGTTGCCTTGTTGCTTAGAGGCGGATACTAGTAAAGGGTTGTACCAATCCAAATGGACTTCTTGGTGGAAAAGGAGCGTTTTTTTTTAAATCACAAATAAAGTGAAAATACACGTGACCATAAATCCTTTGTAAAAAATTCCATTAAATCACCTCATTCCTAATCTAGGTAGATGTGTTTGTCCATTGTTATATCTATCTTAAGAATGGATAGGTGTTAAAATGTGAACAGTACCTACTTAACGTTCTAATACGTTCGAGAACATCTTACTGGGCGATGTGTGGTAATGAGTGGGGTTCAATAAGCCCTCTTATGTTGTCATACGCTTTCGTCCTCTAAGGAGTCGGAATTATCAGCATAATGCAAATAATGCATTTAAATCTTGATACTTCGTTTGTAGGTATTATGTCGTAACAATTTTTCCATTGTTCATTTAGGTTCATTCATTTTATTATGGACGTTTTTCGTCAATAAGTATTATTTATAATACTTATTAAATAAAAACTTTTGTATTTCATTGAACTATATAAATGCAAAATTGACAACAGCGGTTACCTCGTTTTGGCGCAAATGTAGTAAGCTATTTAAAAATTTTATTATCCTAATTTATTAATAAAATAATTGCGAAGTGGGTTTTAAGTGTTTAATATAGATACCGCAGCGCAGGTTATCTTAAATAGTTAAAAAAAGTATTTTTTTAAAGAATGCTTATTTGAGATATTTTCCAGATTTTATTAGCATTATTTAACTAGCAAGGATATTAAAAATAACACATTACATGCCCTTTTGAAAGCTAATATTTCGATAATGAAAGTTGTATTTTATTCTTTTGTGGAAATTATTACATTGTTTTAATTTTTTGACTACTATTTTTACTTTTCTTAATTTAGTTATTTAATTATTTTAATTGACAAAAAATACAAGTTGTCTAAATTGCGACTTTAGAAACTTTATCCCCTATCTTCTCCCCTTCCATCCTCAGGTGTGAAAAAACATTTTTATGGAAAAAGAAACATTAAAATCTGTTCCCAATGGGCGCAGATATCGCGTAACATACATTCGAAATAAAATACCTCTTTTTTGAAGTCGGCTAAAAACAAAACCAAATTTTTGTAGTAGGTGATGTATGATTGATGTGTACAAACTATAAAGTACTCGTACTAAAAATAATAGGTATAAATTTCTTTTTATTCGTTACATATAACGAAAACCGTATTACATAACCAGGTTATCAGCGAAATCGATACATAACTTTTATTTATGCCAAGAAATTTGTGTACAGCAGCATCGATAATAATATTTTCAACTGAAAATGTTATTTATCGATGCTATCGGGCATGGTTTCGTGTGATAAAGTAATTATTTTGTATGATTTAGGTTACTACACGTCGCCTTATTAGAAGTGTAACAATTGAATGTGAACTGATTTATGATATTTTTTCGTTTTTATATACGTCTTTCTATTTATCATCAATTTTAAGATTAAAGAAGTGTACGATGTAGTGGTGTAGAAGTGTACGGGTGTTGTAAGAGACGACGGAGGGAAACCAGGAGATGGGTAGTGTTGTTTTTCCTGTAATACCTAAATCTACTAAATAAAAACTGCGATTGACAATCCACCTTCCAAGCGTGGCAACTGTGGCGAATATTCTCCTTTATGACTTTTAATAGGATAATGAATGAAAAAATAATTTATTAAGATCAGCATGTTTTACCCCGTGCTAGACGGTGAAGTAAAACATCGTAAAGAAATCTGCATGTCGAAATAAGAAACCAAGATTTCGAAGACATGTGAAGTTCGCTAACACGGATTGGGGTAGCGCGACGGACCTCGAGGTTGCGGGGGCCGCAACCTCCTGTTCGAACGGTCGTTAGTTAACTCATCTACGTGCACTTGTAACTGACGTAGGCGAGCATCGTTACGCAAGTAACGATGCAGATCGACGCAGAATGCCCCCTTTTTCTTTCTTTCCTTCTGGCCGCGAGCCCGGGGTCAGATGAAGCTGTAAGAACCGCATAGGCTAACAACACCAACATCATCCAAACCAGCGACGGACATTTCCTTGCCATAAAACCATATCAGATATGAGAGAGGCCTATGTCCTGTATGCAAGAATAAAATAGTGTGTACTACCTAGCTCTTTAAACGAATATCATGAATTTCGGGAAATAAATCGCCAGATTCTTTTTTTAATCAATAACAATACCGTTATTCATGTTAACAAGTTAAAAATCATGCATCGATTACTGAAGTTAGTTGGAGTATTCTTCTAAAAACTATACTTTCACAAAAATCTGCTCCTTTATAATAATATTAATAAAAATAAACATACCGTATATGTACCGTAGTTAACCTTTTCTTAAAGCGATCGGCGTAATTTTGAACCTTTTATTTTGTTATTTCGATTTGGGACGGGTGGGGTAACTACTTGACATTTATAACTTTCAAGATAATGTTGAAGCTTTCATTGAATATAGTATGAGTAATTTTAATTGATAACGGGTTTAGTTTTTTTTATAAGGATGAGGGGGACAAACGAGCACACAGTCCACCTGATGGTAAGTCGATGCTGTGGCCCATAGAAATCTACATTCGATTAAGAATCAAAATGTAGATGCATTGTCACTCTTGAGGACAAAGATGGAATGCCTCGATCCCAGTAAAATGGATCTCCGGTTCTCTACATTCATCATACGAAACACAGCAGCATTAAGCTGCTATTTTACGCTGGTTTTCTGTGAGAGTGTGGTCCTTTTCCTGTCGAGTCAACCCAATCATACTACAACCATAATATACTGGAGCGTGGCTCTACCACGTAAAGTTAGTTTTAATAAAACGGGAAGTTTTCTTTTACAGACTTAAGAGTGACGATAACAGTCTACCGAGTGGTTAGTGAATACTATTGTCCGTAGGCCAACCTGCCTCCATCTACGATTAAGAATCCCAAATGCAGTTGCGATCACTCCTAAGGACTAAATTCCCTGAATAAGTAGGTACTTGTATGATTTCGGGTCTGGATAATAATAAGAAAAATATAAGACTAAAATAATCATAATATTGTCACATCGTTACTACTATGCATAGATATACATATAGTATTTATCAAAATCGTTTATTGCCAGTGACACCTGGTCTATATTTTAGTGAATAATTATCGTAGTGTGGTCTTTGCGATACAGGCTTGTCTAGTATAGAGACTACAGTACTAGTAGTACACTAGTAGGATAGTATAATCTCGGTGCAAGACACAAAACCTCTTTCTGTGATGTTATTTTGTATACCATAATATGATAGCAATGTTTTATATGTATTGTGTATTGCAAAATAAATTTTTCGCATCATTGTTATAAAAAGTGTCACCGATTACGTTCACCATACGTCACACCGCAGTTTTACCTTGCTATTTGTGTTATACACTGCTATTTGACGCTGGTATTCTACGACACGTTGACCTAAAGCGTGTTGCATGATATACATAATCCTTTATTGCTGCGTAGTAACGGCATGAAAGTAGAGTGTGAGTGTATTCGTCAGCCATTAATGAGCGTCGGACATCTCGAGTAGGTATTGTGTAACAACATCACAGTTTTTTAAAACACGAAAATATAATGCAGTACGTATGTGTGGTAGAGCCACGCTGCAACTATATTATGGTTTACATAACGATTTCTTATATTTACGCGAACACTACACATTTAAATAATACTAGTTTTGATTTTATTTTTATATGATAAAATCCGTAAAAACCAGTATTATTTAAATATATTACAGTTGTAACACGAAGAGGTCGGCTTGACCGGAGAAAGAACACGCTCTCACTGTGTTTCGTATGGTGAGTGTAGAAATCTGGAGACCCTTTTTTACTGGATACGAGGTATTCCATCTTAGTCCTCAGGGGTGACAAAGCATCTGTGTTTTGATTCTTAATTGTGGATAAATGTAGATGTCTATGGGCGTCAGCATCCACTTGCCATCAGGAGGACTGTGTGCATGTTTTTCACTCTTATTCTATAAAAAAAAACTTGAGAGGTGTCAAGGGACGAATGGTACGAAGTTCCTTTATACGCACACACACACACACACACACACTCTATGCACTCTGTCTGTCTGTTCTTTCGTACACGTCATAGATGCGAGGGACTTTGTAAACACAACAGAGTGTGTGTATATATACATAGGCTGCACTGAAAGTATCGGGAATGGAATATTTCAGTGGAAACAGGAACAGGAACAGTGGTTCCTGTCATATTAAAATCTTTTTAATTGAAAACTCCTTGGTTTTAAAAATCGAATACCATTTATTTATTTGAAAAAAGATTCTCGGTCTTGTCACAAGGTTTTGTCAAACTTGTTTAGTCGTTGAGAAAATGGAATTGACTCGAGAAA